>JAQFXZ010001099.1:0-13667 GCA_034694025.1 Ceratophysella scotica | reverse complement strand
GAATCCAGATAAATGCTCAGACTTTTTGAAATCTCAAGTCCAAGCACTGGACCGATGAGCCAGGACTACATCCCCTATCTCCCACAATGCTTCTCGAACTTGTATGAGATTAAAACATGTCGGGTTTGAGTAACTCGCCGCCTATTCTTTCCAGGCTAAGCTTACAAGCTTGGCGTGGACGTAACAGTTCAGGGCTAAGCACTGAACAGCAGGTCTCTACCGGGCCATCTACCCAGTGCGATTTCCTTTCATGTTTAATACGAGGGACGCTCAATAAGTAATGTCCTTCTACCCTTTAGAAGTACGATGGAGGGTTGGGATTTCTATCCTATAATCTTCCCATCTAATGTACATCATGTGCCAAAATGCAGGGAAATTCTTTAAATCAGTTGTCACCAGCACGTCCTCAAAGTCAGATACCTGGCGCAAAACATGGACTTTCACCAAGTTCAGATCAGATACGTTCAACCGTACAGTTTTTTGCACTGCAGGAAAAGTCCGCGACGGAAATTTATAAAAATTTACTCGGCGTCTATGGTGAAAGTACTCATTAATATCGCACAGTTTCCAGGTGGGTTATAACGTTTAGGTGTGGTAGGCAGACGGTAGAAGATAAGCCCCGACCTGGATGACAAATAACCCTTTCTGATGAGTTCATGTTTCAAAAAATTAAACTGATTGAGCTCGGAGCTCGACCGTCGTCTGACCGTGGATCAAATAGCCCAGGAAATTACATTTTCAGTTGGTAGTGTCAGTGCAATTCAACATGATAGACTAGGTCTGACCAAGCTGTCTGCCCGTTGGGTTCTTCTTCTGCTCCAACCGATTCAAGATTTTGTAGCTTTGTGATGGTCGGATGGTCGAAATGTTCAGTTCCGGTGTCCCGTAGCTCCAGGTGTCGTTCAGGCAGGCTGACAGGTTACTGTACGTATTGGAATAGTACGGTTGTCGGTTGTGGGTGAGCTGCTCGCTGAGAAGCACAACATTGACCTTGCTCCAAGCTGCCGGCACAATTTGGTGGACCATCGGTTGACTGACCTTGGACGTTGGACACGGATATGGAGGTTTGATCGTCCTCTGTTCTGGGATTTTGACCACACAGTGACATGGGAGAACGACCTCTATGGACCCTCGAGTAGTTGTGTTGGATCGGCTCTACTCGGAATATTGGTAATTATAAAGGTCGAAAAAATCCAATTGAGTGACATACATATGTGAACCCTTCTTTTCCATACACTCAAAAGTACAAGCATCGTTCAACTCAGACACTGAGGCTCCTCGAAACAGTTTCTCAGCATAAAGTTCACCAATGTTGGGCGTCAACGGGAATTGTCTAATATAGCACAGGCCTTCGTGGGATTGGCACAGAGGCATCTGCGTTCCCTCGATGGCATCAACCTGGTGTCGATTTGAGGCAATGAAGGTGGATGAATGCCGGATGGTGCAGATGTTGTCGGCATACTGGAACGGAGTGGTGAATACTTCATGGAGAACCCAGTTCTCATTGAATTCTTTCAAAGGTACTCGGAGTTTGGTCATGATTCGGTCTTTGGCAAAGGTGCAGGATGTGATCCGAAACTTGTAGTATTCTCCGACTGTAACAGGGGGTATGGCTATTTCGTGGCCATGTTTCGCGACTTCCAGGGCGAGTTCAACCAAATCTTCCTTCAGAGTATCGGTGGAAATGGCAGAGATTGGGATGAGCTGGTTCCGACAGTGGGACTTATTGTCTTGGAAGTGTTGAACTTCTATGGCCTGGTTCAGTGACTGTATGGTCTGGAACATGATGATGTTGAACTGCACCTGGGCATCTTGGTGTTTCTCCAAGGCTTCACTCATAACTCGGCGGAATTCGTTCAGGGTACTGGACAGGTTGCCAGTTAGCCCGTCGAAGGAATCCTTCACTGTTAGAATGTTCCGCTGATTTTCGATAATAGAAGTTTTTACCTTAGCCAGTTACTCCTGCATGACTTCCTCTGAGGTAAAAATCCCTTCTATGTCCGAATGAGTAGCGACAGAACAGCAGAAACTAAGGAAGTCTCCGATTCCGTCACTGATGGTTTGTCCAATCCCTCTCTTTGCCCGTGTGGATCGGGCCAAGTTGACCGGAGTCCCAATGGTGATGGAGCTGGTAAGGTGATTCAACCGTTAGTGCATCTCTTCGAAGTATCCTTCGTATGCTCGTAGCAAGGCACATTCCGTGGTCTTGGATCGGCACTTCTGGACTTTGAGTGGTGTCACCGTTTGAAGAGGAGTGATGTTGAAAGCCAGGTCGTAGATCAGGGGAGCCGTACTGGTGTAGGCTACCACGTCTGGAGCTCTTCTCAGGTAACTTCCGCTAACTACCCGAACCCGGTGATTTTCAGGAACATCCATGTCTTCATTAGAATGAGGCGCATCAGAAAGGTATTCTTCTCCATCTTCATGGTGATGAGTAAGTCCATTTGCGGTCAGAATTCCGATGATTAAGAACACAGTTAAACATGGACAGGTCAAATGCGAGGGCTGTATACAAATATCTTAAGTAAATATAAACTACTAGCTATCTTAAAGTACTAGAAATGATTTGGAAGCAATGTTCGTAATTTAAAAAAATGAAGTAGGGCGTGGGATACACACGTTATTGTTTTTTATTTTTGGTTTATTGAAAGAAATTTTAAAAATCCGTCACCAATTCACCAAATAAAATTATATTTGCCTAACTAAATTTTTTAACTAATCCATCACCGAATCACCAATTACATTTTGTACTTGAGACATTTACTAAATTCGACTACACAGAAGTTGATATGTGTTTATTAACAAGAACAAAGACTTTATGTGACTGTTTAAGGTCATGTCAAAGTCTAGTCAAAAATGTCGTCACGTATAGAAATGTTCTAAAGTGAACCCCGATTCTCATTTCCTCCGTCACACAACACGCAGACAACAGACGCAACAAGTGCTTCGTGTGGGAGGGGGGTCGGAATCGGCCTCTACTACTGGTGTCGATGGCTTCATCTCCAAAACTCCCATCCCAGGCCAAAGGTAGTCGTGTTTACGGAAGACGGGTCGGACATTTGGCAGTGACATGCTCAAAAGCCGCTTGCAACCTGAATCACCCCCAAGTACCTGAGGTTCTGGGACGGTGGTAGTGTACGAGATGATCGTATCTTCGTTTTCGACTGAAACGTTATTGTCCAGTTCTGTACTAGTAACGTTATCGTCGGAAATGGGTTCTTTGTCGTGGACTGTCACTTTATAGTCCTCTCCTTCTTCGAAGGTTGTGACATTCACGTGTTCGGATCGCAATCCGAAAACGTGAATCCGTCGGCTCGGGACGTCTATCTTGAAACTAAACTGTTGGGTGGTCGGTGGTGAATCGTCACTCTCGTCAGTGAGTACTCTAACTCGTCTATGACGGTGGCAACGTTAATGACTTCAAGTTCCGAAGCCGGATCGTTAAAGTTGTCTACATCGGAAGCGTTCAATTCTTCTAATTCTAGGTCTGAAATTTGGATCTCCTCTTAATTTCGCGTTCTTCCTCGTCGTTGATTTCGGAAACGTGGTCTGCTTCCTCGTCGACGTTAATTTCAGAAAGGTTATTTCCAGAAGCGTTATCCTCTAACGTTGCTGTCTCAACGTTGTCCTATACCGTTGCTGTCTCAGGCTCGTCCCCTGTTGGTCTATCCACTTCGCCCTCTGTCTACTCCCTCCCCTCATCAGAGTGAACCCCGCTTGATGGGGAATCAGACTGAGGGGAAGTGGGCGAAGTTGAGTCAGCCAATATGTTTAATTGTCGTTACATGTCTATAATGTCGCTATGTAATGCAGCTTCTCGTCCGCGGAAGGCATTTGTTCATGTTGGAAGTGTTGGTCCACCATAGTAAGATTCGTTGCGTCTTCGCCAGTCATGTGAAATTGTAACTCTTGCTCAGTCCAGCTAAGGCGTGTTATTAAGAAGTCAGAGTACGAGCACTGATTTTCGTACAGACGTCGAAAATGTGATTCGGTAGCCATGGATAACCTAATCGTCCTTTGCATGAAATCGTATTGATTCTTCTGGGTGTCAAAACGTTCTTTTACAACCGTGGCAACGTTGTTTACAACCGTGGCACCTCTGGTGAGTGATAGCGTGAGCGACGAATAGGCGGCATGGCGAATCCAAACGAAAATCAGAGCAGCTAGGTGCTCTGAAAAACGAAAGACACATAGGAATCATTAGATTTTTTTTGTATGTTGTATGAGTTGATGAAATAATAATATCCTAGTTTCTGGGGTTTTCGAATTTGCCTGCCACTCCTAGTGGTAATCTGCGCTTTTGGAGCTTCTACTATCTTTATAGGAGACCGTTTGCGTTTAGGTACTTTGCGCATTGGTACATTAGAGGCCTGAGGCCCATCAGACTCGGCGTCGGTATTACTAGAAAATGATTCCGATTCGGAAGAAGCTGTCTCACTGGAGCTAGTTCCAGAATCGGACTCAATGGTCTGGTTGGTCGCTAGAATCGATTTCCTCTAATAAGCTATGATATGCAAGCTTATATGTCTCTTGAAAGCGCTTGAGACGTCGTACATGTACTCTCTCTTGCCCCCTGGTCCTATCGTCAAAGGTTTCGGCTTGAATAATATAATTAAGCGGAGAAAGTTTCCAAATAGATTTGTAAGGAACATTTCAGCAAAGTGTCAACTTTCTGGCAAGGCCAGGTTTTGTGACAGGAGTGTAGACCATGACGAGATCGTTGACAGCATAATCCACATGGTGTTTGTTAGGTTAGCCATGGTTTTAAGCCATGGTTTTAAGGTTAGCCATGGCCTTCCTTTGGACGCGTTGCAAGTTGAGAATTACTGTAGGGATTTCCTGTCGTTCTTCTTCATTGTCGAAGTAGACGTCCAACGGCATGTTCGGATTCCTTCCAAAGAGAAGAAAGTAAGGTGAAAACTTGAGGGACTCCTGGACGGTTGTGTTGATGGCGAAAGTAGCTGTAGCGAGATAAGTATACCAGTTCCTGTGGTCATGGGCGACGTACTTACTCAAAACATCCTGGAGAGTGCG
Source organism: Ceratophysella scotica (assembly GCA_034694025.1). Classification (NCBI taxonomy): domain Eukaryota; kingdom Metazoa; phylum Arthropoda; class Collembola; order Poduromorpha; family Hypogastruridae; genus Ceratophysella; species Ceratophysella scotica. The sequence continues at coordinate 8,633 of JAQFXZ010001099.1, read as the reverse complement.
AAACTGTCGTTCGGTTAACGAAGTACCCTCGCTATGGTAAGGGGTGGAATAAATAATAATCGTTCCAATCATTTTGTTGACACGCCGGAAAAAATTAGATTTAAAAATTGACGCATTGTCACTCAGGATCTTTTTAGGGACACCGTGATGACAAATTACGTTATCTAAGATAAAGCGTGAAGCAACGTTAGACGAGATACGGCGAATAGCCTTAGTTAGAACATACCTTGTGGCATGATCTATAGCGAGAATAATAAATTTGAATCCCTTGCGTGTTGTAGGGAATGGACCCGTTATATCGATACTAACCAAATCCCAAGGATTTCCGGGGACAATACTGGCCATTTTCCCAGCCAAAAACCCACCTGGAGCAGGTTTCCGCTGCTGACAGACCAAACAACCGTTTATATATTCAGTAACTTTTTCCAGTAATTTTGGATAATAATAAGACTGTTCAATATTTGATGTGGTTCTCTGAATTCCCATATGTCCCATGGGAGGTGGATCATGATGGGACTTTATAATGAATTCCAGTTCACTTTTTGGTATGACCAGAAGTGATTTCCGGTCTCTTTTGACATAAAATAAAGTACTATCGGTAATAACATAATTTTTATAATCGTTATGTTCTGGATTTTCAGTTATTGCTTTGATAATGTCTGACAGTTCTGGGTCGTTATGCTGCGCTAATTGCAGTCCGGAAGGTGCGTCTCGGGCTACAATATTTAAGTAGGGAGCGGCTTGTTCCTCTTCTGTATCTTTCACTTTGATGCTAAAAAACGGAACTTCAATCGTATCCGGATTTTTCTTTTGAAGGAAAATGAACAGTGATTCTTTCCTGATTGATGCACGGTTTCATAGTCCAAGGGTGATAAGGCCAAGGACCAACGTGCTAAACGACTGTTGATTGGAGATTTACAAAATTTCAAGGAACATAGAGCATGGTGATCTGTGATTATCTTAAAATGGCGGTTGAAGAGACTAGCTAGTAGATGGTCTTCGAAACGCATAATTGCCCAAATGATAGCTAGGCATTCCTTTTCTGTAGTTGAGTAGTTTTTTTTAAAGCAGCCGCGTACGTCTGACTGGTGTAAGTTACCGCACTGCGTTTTCCATCTCGATTTGCATGAGAGCTGCTCCTGAGCCTTTGTCAGAAGCATCCGTGTGGAGTTCGATATCTGCGTCTTCAAAAGCTTCGTCGTCACTAGAGATGAAAACACTATCTACCGAGATGGACCACCGAAGGCGGCGATCTGTCCTGGGTCAAGCTTCGTCTACTAACTCAACTTCCCTTTCCAATTTTCGTTGGTTGCCTATCCGTTCTTGCCTACGAATATGCCTAAGCGTTCGCGGGTTTAACTGTTCTGATTCTGATTTCGAATGCGGCCCTAACTCATTGAGTCTGTGACTCATGTGAATTATGCCTCATCACTCACTTTAGGTTTATCAAGCTTAGAAGAGTGGCCTGTTAGTTATAGAGTATGATTCCTACAGGATACAAGGTTTGCTAAGAATGACACTAAGTCACTTAGCCTCTGCTTGGGTACACGTAGGCTACTCTATACGTACTAAATATCCGGTCTAAGTGATCAATTCAGGGTGCGGGCTATTTAATGTCCTCTGATCATGTGATCCTGACTTATCTCATTCCCTAGCGATCGTCTACACGGGTTTTATATATTTGACTTAGGATAGTGGGCAGCGTAGAAGTGCCCTTGCCAATTCCTAACTTTTTCAGTATGCTAATTATACAATTATACGAAATAATTTGAGGGACTTACTTTTGTAGTTAGTTGATTTTGGCTATCCTAGTAGGGTCGCCACTTAATGTTACGTAATCCGGTGGCTCTCTGTTGCAAGTCCTAAACTCCGCCGAGTAGTACTGGAGTGGTCTCGTACGCTCCGATGGGTCGAAGTGGAAATAGTCCTGGGTTGGCAAACTTACAACTCCTGGTAATGTGGAGTGGTCCTAGATAGTACCGCCTGTTCCCAAGTCCCCGAAATGGACCTGGAGTAGTAGAGTGGTGGAGAGGTGAAATGGCCGGATACGAACACCTCGGAACCGTGTTGATCAGCTCTGTCTTTTCAGTTGCTGCGACAGCGGAATAGAGGGGAGAACTCTGCCATCTAACTTCTTCAAGGAATACTAACTTCTGCTAGCTATTTAGACATTTATTGAAGAGAGAATAAAAGGAAAGCCAGACTACTGTACTGGTTGCTGTTAAGACAAATAGTGATTTTATTTCGTAAAGACGTCGAGTATTTATATTAGTCCAACCACCGAACAAACGTATGTAAAGTAACTGTACTTATCAACTTATTCATTAGCATATTAATGCTTAAATTGACAATACTATTTTTACCTATTTCATTCCTAGTCAGCAGGATGGAAAGTCCTGGTCAGCAAGATTTGGGTATGATTTTCCTATTTAATCTAGGTTTTACATAAACTATCTCTGCAGGGTGGACAGATCTGTTACTTTGTATGGGAGAAAAACTGGTTACTCAGCTCAAATCTCATGAGATCAGGCCGTGTAGCAAGCTTCCGTCAGCATAAAGTAAAGACTTTGTAGGTATTTTCTCTCTGCCTGACAGGTTCTTTCATACATATCTTCTCTTATGCTGACATGCACATTTGCCAATTTGGACTTTGTATTGTATTGTGCATGTCTGCATTTTACATTTCTTTCATTTCTTTCTTAGTCATAAATTTTGCTAATTGAATATGAGTAGCCTGCATCTCATTCATTATATTATGATTTGGGAAATTCCCGGATCGTAACATCAAATTCGAGCTACTTCTTGTTAAGGAACAGGGAGCACCCTTAACTGCTCGTCAACTCTTTGACTGTTCGTCCGGATGGGAGAGGTAGATTAGACTAAATGATGAAGTAATTATGTAACATAAATGATGAAGTAACAGAGACCGAGACTAACACTATTGTGTTAAACTATTTGACTATTTATTGAACTTCTTGACTATCTAAAATTGCTTGAGACTTATTAGACTGTTTAGTTTTCTTAAACTATTTACTGCTTGAGTGTTTGACTACTTACTGCTTAAAGTCTTACGAAGTGAAAACCCCAAAGGTCCTGGCGCGGTCCCGCTTTTTTGCCCAAAATTATTCAAATTACGTAAATTGGAATGTTCAGAGACCTTATGAGCTCAAAAACCATCTAAATTATAAACTTGCAAAAGCAATTGAACAGCTGGCCAACTGCGTAGTTACGTACTACGTCGTGGGCTAAGGCAATATCCGGTCCGGTCCTTGGCAAATGTGCAGGAGTCAATTCGGAATTTGTAGTATTCGCCGACTTCGAAATGGAGAATGGATAACTCGTGACCATGCTTTGCGACATCCAGGACGAGACCATTCTTCAGAGTGTCCGTCGAAATGGCAAAGATCGGTATGAGCTGATTTCGGCAGTCTGATTGAAAATCCTAGAAGTGTTGAACTACACCTGGGCATCTTGATGTTTGTCCAAAGCACAACTGGTGTTGCGGTGGTAGTTCCTCAAAGTACGCTCGTAATTGGGCGCATTCGGTGGTCGTGGCTCGGCTTTTTTGGGTTGGGATGTCATCGTCTGAAGTGGGGCGATGTTGAATGACAGGTGGTTAATCCGGGGAGCCGTACTGGTGTAGCCTACCACATATGGAGCTATTCTTGTGTAGTTTCAGCTGACTATACGTACCCGGTGAGTGTTGTCGTGGACATCCAAGTTTTCACTATAGTGTGGTGCATCAGACAAATATTCTTCTCTCTCTGCGGAGCTGGTGACTCTACGGGTAGTCAGAATCAAAACACAGTCAAACATGGGTATCTCAGTTGGGAGGACTACCGGCAACACCAAAAATCACTTTGTGATCAACTAATTCTGGTAGTTGTCTGCTTTTGCGTCCATTCTCTAGGTCCTAACTTTTTAATAAAGATTTTTAAAGGTATGACAACGGGAAGGACGAGAAGCTTCACTAATGTCGGAAAGCCTAGAATTCCAAGACAGAGTGATTATATTTGATCAAACATTCTCGTATTTATACTGATTTGTAAACATATAAATGTGCTAGAATAATCTGTAATTTCAACTTTTCCCAAATTAACATATGACTGCTTTCGTTGACATTATTTTAGCTTACTTAGGTAATGGTCAGCATTAATAGGGTATAATTTTCTCATACAAATTTGGTATTTACATTAATATTTTTGCCTGTCTGACAGATCTAATACATTGAGCAAGTGTAACACACAGTGCCACACTTGCGAGTTTGCGCTAGGAAGCAGGTTTCCCGTCAGCACTTCTCTTGTAATTTATCTATATCTCATTCATTCTTTGGTCTAATCTCTTGTTGGCGTGTACATCTGCTGATGTATACATAAAATGCATACATTTATAGATTTGAATTGTGTGCTTTTGAAACGGTTTTTTTACTACGCGGGATAAACCCTACTACTGATAATCCCTAAAACTCCTAGTTATGCCAAATGCGCGTGCTACCCCAACGTGGATATCAAAATTAACTAAATGATATTACTTCCCAAAGTTACAGTCTATCTGACTGTCTACTGACCGCTCAACTAGCAGTGTTCAGACTTTGGAAATCTTTATAGAATCTGAACCGAATTCTGAAAGGAACTATCTGTTCCACCTTAGAACTAGAATCTAACTTAATAAACCTTACTTGGAATATTAGAAGAACGGCCGGGTCCAGATCGGTTGAATAATATTCAGTTTTATTTTACACTACTTATAAAGAATACTTACAGGGTTTGGCAGTGCTTCCAGCTAACTTAGAATGAAGACTAACTTAATTTAAACTAAATGTCAAATCTTTAAATAGGTAAATATTTGCCATAAGAGTAATGCTAAAGCTTAATTAGAATTTACATAAAATAGCTGAATTTGCAAATTAAATATATCTGATGGGAAAAGCCATTAATCGCGAAAAGAAATATCTTACATATCTTACATAAACATACTGAACCTATGCTGGGCACTACCCGTATCCGCTAACTATGCTGGGTACAATCTGTAGTACATGTTACAGGTGAATGAAAGTTGGCCGTGGTATAAGCGTTTGAACCGCTGTTGCCTGGGTAAAAAAGTATTTGGTATTTACAATCATCATTTGAGCATGATGTTGAAGCGAGTGAACCTTGAAAGTAAAGGGATATTCCAGTTAAATAGGTATTGCTAAAGGCTTAGAAATAAGACTTTTAGGATATTTTCTTCCTTAATAGGTTTTTTTCCCCACCCAAGTTGGAACTTCGTATTTCCATGTGCTGTGCTGGAATGGAAGATTTAATGTACTACATCATCAAAAAAAACGACTAGATACGAGAAATGTAGAATCTTGTCCGAATTTAGCACCTCAAAAATCGGATCCTATCAACTTGGTGGAAACAGCATTTAATTGAATTCTACCCCTCTCACCCAATATAGGCTAAGGTTTTAAGGAGTCAGTTGACTTTGTACTTGAGGTATCCAAAGGTTCCGAAACACACTGAATCTTCGATACTTCTAAAGGAAACTATTTTTATCAGTCAACTTGGCAGACCCAATAACAAAATATAATTTTTAGTCGACAGTGACCAGGTTTTTGACCTGGTTGAAGGTTAGTGCCAGGACCAGGTTGTTGCTCAACCTGATTGTGGCCAAGTTAAAGGTTAGTACCCAAGTTTCCGATCAAAAGTACCACTCCTTTCACTTGATAAGTTCCAAATTTAACTAAATACATTGGATACCTTTTTTTGCGGGGCGTCCACGTTTTTTTAGATTTCAGAAGAGATAAAACAGCTCCAAAACTACCTCGACTGGATTGTTTTCCAGCAGAGCCCACGCCGAACTTCCGCCCAGGAGCTTTTTCTTATTAAATGAACAATTTTCCGAGAGGGCTCTACTAACAGTGCAAGTATTACCATGAATTTAGCAAACAAATTGAAAATGATTTAGATAAATTGAAATATAATAACTAAATTTATAACTTACAGCTTTCTGCCAGTCTGTATGCCAAACATAAATCTGTGAAACTTGACAATTCACTAGACCATTAGACACATAAAGAAGAAAAATAGTTGAGGATGGAAATTGATTTACCTATGCGACGCGGTTAGGTTAGGTTAGATGCTCTGCACTATAAAAGCTCTGCTTTGAATTCTGGACAAAACTCGTGCAGAGCACCAAGCATCTGCAGATGAATATCTGTAAATGAACCGTATTTGTAGTTTTAGTACTAGTAAATAGTCAGTGAACACTTGAAGCGGATATTTTCACAAAGTGGCTCAACCCAATTGCACATACCAATTAGACACGTATTTCCAAGTGTGTAGGTTTCATTGTTAACCTATACTTGACCTCCTCAAGAAATCAGAGGAATTGGCTGTAGTCAATGGAAATAAATTTCAGCGCACTTGCTCTTTGTTCTTCTTCTCCCCCAATTTTTCCTGCTGGTTCTTTTGAATATTAAGGGTTTCCGAGTTTTTACCATGCATCGTAGTTGAACTTCAGCCGCGATTGTGCTAATATTTTGCGTTACCTTCTCGGGATTGCACTGCTATGAGTGGGTTTAGCCCGTATAGAATGGTGCGTAGCTTTGAATGGGAGAGACTAACTGTTTTAGTCAGATATCGCGTGGCTGATTTGGCAATTGCTAATTTCTTTGTCTTTGCTTGTTTTGTTTACTTTAATAAATTTATGACTACACAATGGAGCAGGTTGATTTAATAGGTGAATGATATTTTAATTACGCACAATAAATTTAGACACATAACACCTTTATAGATGACAATGATACTTTCCAATAAATGAATGATACAATCTACCCGATTTCCTTGTACAAAAAGGAATTAACCTATGTGTCCTCACCAGCCCGAACACAGCCGACGGCCCTGGCTATTGTGGCTCGTGCGGCGATCTGCTCAGGTCTGTCGACCGTAGAGAGCACATCCCACCCAATGACACACAGAGCCCACGAAACACAATACCTTGGTTGACGCTTTTGATCTGGCTGTAGCTCTCCGTGTGACACTGGCTTAGGTCCAACTGCACGTTGATCTAGCTCTGGCCCACCCGCTCTCACCCTTGCCCAGATCCAACACACTCAACACAAACTACCAAAATACAAATACACAAATGGAATTTCCTAGTGTCTACTGCACTAGGACAATTCCCAATAACTAATAGCGGAATTTTCAGTGTCACACAGCGCTGGACAATTCCCTAAAAGGAAACAGAAAAGAGCTGCGGTCCACTTGCTTCTGCACAGCTGGACCCACAGTTTCGGAATGGCGTCAGGATGGACCGAGAACTGCCTCGCCTTGTCCATCCTCCCCTTTCCGTTATCGATTATTCATATTTCCCTGCACAGAGACAATTTCTCCTGTGCAGGGTTTTGTTATGCGGAAAAGCCGCGTTGAGGCAGCTTTTAGCCGCAACACTAACTGAGCGTGTAAATGCTTAGACTGACAGAAGGAATAAAGTGTAGCGACGCGCGAGACTACTAAGAAGGGTTGGTGGAAATGGTTCGATTGCTTACTCAAATCAGACTAAACGTATTTACACTGAGCCGGGTATTCAGCGGTCCAAGACCTGAAGTGAATACAGGACAGAACAGACTGAGGAACAAGGAAAGATCGGGCCGCTTTTATACCGCCTATTCTGAGTCTTGTTCTCTTCAAAAAGCAGGTTTGGTGGCTCTCTCTTTGGTTTGACCTCAATGGCGTCAACTTTATGTGGAAATGAGATATGTCATGGTGGAGGCCCATGCTCTTAACGTTTTTTGGTTTGGCGAGAGAGTTGTTCCCCGCCTGATTGATTGTTATCTCCTGATCTGTCAGGATTGGGAAGTAGAAGGCTCCCATTCCTGTTCGCTTGTACTCTCTCTTTTTTACGGTCTGGACACCTCTGCAATCAATCCTATCTATCAAGAAGAGGAGGCCATGAGTCATGAGTCCTGACTCATAACATGCACATTATCACAATTATCATCATTTGCACAATTATCGTAATTATGATAATATTGTGATGGAATGGATCACTCTGATCATGATGATGTTTGACAAGAAAACGGAGCATTATGAGATTTCAAGGCGTTAATGGTGGCTTATTTGTATCATCATGTACGTAGATCCTATGTCAAAGTCCCGCCTTGTGCTGCGTCCAAAGGTGCGTCTTACACAATACGGCTTGCATGTAAAGCCAGGCAAGTGGAGAGCAGTACAAGTACGAAGTCTAAAACTCAACGCCCACTTGCCCAAATCTCATACAAGTTCACGGTAATAAAAAAAAATGTGTCGAAAAAGACACGAAAAAGACCTTCGCGGCGCACTTAAAAGTACTAAACAAGTTTTATTCTCTGTTTAATGTTAATTCAATACTTATAATTTCTAATTTGCAAGTCCACGAAGGAGCAGCTTGAATTTTACGTCCTTTATAATCAGAATAATATTCCTCGGTAATCGAAAACCCATTCGGAAATACACACATAATGATGAAAGCAAGAGCCTACATACATTTATAGGTACTACATAGTTCCGCCATTCTATTTCATGTTTTTGAGAATTAACTACAGAGTGAACGTGAAAACTTCGCCGCTCCTTCTTGGACTTGCAAATTAGAAATTAGAAGTATTGAATTTA
>JAQFXZ010001098.1:0-13675 GCA_034694025.1 Ceratophysella scotica | reverse complement strand
CGAAAAAGACACGAAAAATACCTTCGCGGCGCACTTAAAAGTATCAAACAAGTTTTATTCTCTCTATATTGTAAATTCAATACTTATAATTTCTAATTGGCTAGTCCACGAAGGAGCGGCCGAGTTTTCACGTTCACACCGATGAAAATCAACGTGTTTATATTGTCGTCTGCAATTGATTCTCAATAAAGTATGAAATAGAATGGCGGAACCATACACTCATACGTTGTCTTCATTCGTTCATAGTTCGTAGTCATACGTTATTCGTAGTCATACGTTATTCGTTCATAGTCATACGTTGTCGTCTGCAGTTGATTCTCAAAAAAGTATGAAATTGAATGGCGGAACCTATGTGGTGTATGGTGTAGTACCTATAAATGTATGTAGGCTCTTGCTATCATCATATATCATTATGTTGACAAATACAAGGATGTGTATATCTAAAAATATTTCTGAATGAGTATTACATCAACGAGGAATATCAGTCTGATTATAACGGACGTAAAATTCAAGCCGCTCCTTCGTGGACTAGCCAATTAGAAATTAGAAGTATTAAATTTACAATATAGAGAGAATAAAACTTGTTTGATACTTTTAAGTGCGCCGCGAAGGTATTTTTCGTGTCTTTTTCGACACATTTTTTTTTCAACTTAATCTCCGCTTCATAACCTGTGCTCACCTTGCGCACACCAACCCATGATATTTCTTTTGTTTCTTATTCCTTCTTCCAACCCGTCGCATTTCTCAACGCTTTTTTCGACCCAAACCCGTTCCGTGATCAATCTCATTTTCCTCATTTCAAAACGTTGACTATCTTCACGTATTCTCTTTCTTTTCTCAACAGAAATCATTTCTATTCAGCCAAACTTTTTAAATTCGCACTTCCGTACCGTACCTTCAGCCAAACTTTGTAAATCCGTGCTTCCGTACCGTACTTTCAGCCAAACTTTGTAAATCCGTACTTCCGTACCGTACTTTCAGCCAAACTTTGTAAATCCGTGCTTCCGTACCGTACTTTCAGCCAAACTTTCTAAATCCGTACTTCCGTACCTTACCTTCAGCCAAACTTTGTAAATCCGTACTTCCGTACCGTACCTTCAGCCAAACTTTGTAAATCCGTACTTCCGTACCGTACCTTCAGCCAAACTTTTTGTATTCGTACTTCCGTACCGTACCTTCAGCCAAACTTTTTAAATTCGTACTTCCGTACCCTACCTACAGCCAAAATTTTTAAACTCGTACCCAAGAACCCTACCTTCAGCCAAACTTTAATAAATTCGTACTTCCGTACCCTACCTTAAGCCAAAGCGAAACTTTGTAAATTCGTATTTCGGTACATCAGCCCGCACCTCCGTACCTTCTTTATTCATACTACTACATATTACCATTACCAATTACCATTCCACTACAATTCCAAAGCCCCACATTTCCATACTTACAATTCAACTGCACATCTACATATGTACAATTCCACAACCACGACCATAAACGTATTAACGTTGACAGGTATGAAACTATAGTGGCCTGGGCAGTGAGCGGAGCAGCCGAGTGCACGTCCTCTCTCTTCGAAGTCTGAGGCAATACTGAAATGAAACATACTATAGCACGTCCTTATATAGGCCATTTAAAAAAATTAATAAGGGATTAAGGTTCCCACTTGCCACATTTCATATCGTGAATATGCATATACTTATGGGCTAAAAATGTGGCAAGTTGAATTCGATCACCACTTGCCACATTCTATGGCATGTATACGTATATCCTTACGGGCTAAAAATGTGGCAAGTTGAATTCGATCACCACTTGCCACATTCTATGGCATGTATATATATATCCTTACTGGCTAAAAATGTGGCAAGTTGAATTCGATCACCACTTGCCACATTCTAAGGCATATATACGTATATCCTTACGGTCTAAAAATGCGGCAAATGGAATTCGATCATCACTTGCCACATTCTATGGCATGTATATGTATATCCTTACGGGCTAAAAATATGGCAAGTTAAATTCAATTACCACTTGCCACATTCTATGGCATGTATATGTATATCCTTACGGCCTAAAAATGTGGCAAGTTAAATTCTATCACCACTTGCCACATTCTATTGCATGTATATGTATATCCTTACGGGCTAAAAATGAGGCAAGTTAAATTCGATCACCACTTGCCACATTCTATGGCATGTATATGTATATCCTCACGGGCTAAAAATGTGTCAAGTTTGATTTGACTCCCACTTGCCGCATCACATAGCATAGCAATCCATAGTGTTTTACAACCTTATATTATGTAACGTATTTGCGTATCTTAAATTTGCTAAATTAATTTAAATTAAATCTAACATAAAATCTGAATTAATTAATTAACGTATTTACTAAATGAAAATGTAATGTAAATGGACTTCAATTATGAGTTTGAATTGAGTTTCAGCTTGCAAAGAGCTAATATTCGCGGCTGGCTATGATTATGAGCTATTTCTTTTATGAGTTTTTATTGATGATTGTGTTTTTCCTGAGGGGACAGGTTTTGTTTTGTCCCTTGGGAATCAAAATAACAACCTTCTACAGAAGGTATGCATTTGCCCCCCCCCCCCCTAAACTGTTCAGACTTCCAAAACCTTAGAGTAAGAAATACGTCAAGTAGGCTCTGCCTACTCTTCTCTAGAGTACAGCATCGGTCAAAATCTGCCAGGATTTTAAATCCCATGTTAGGGCATCCAAGGAGAAAACATGAAAGTTTGATGCATAAAACATGCGTTGCGGTCGGTTGGTATGCGAACCAAATATATTTATGTGAAAATACTTGCTCCGAAATGAGGTCAACGACCGATGAGAAAGAGAACGACATGAGAAAGGCGCAGTGCTGCGAGCAAGGACAGAACGACGTGAGAAAGGCGCAGTGCTGCGAGCAAGGATTTGCGGAAGCGAGTGTGTACCATGAACTTTTATGATCACACTTCTGGAATCCAAAGGAAATGCGGATTGGAATTTTTTACTATAGTTTTCTTACCCTAATAATAAGTCAAAATTATTTTGTCGCAGTCGTCGCAGTTTAAGTCTTGTTTAAGCCATTAGTTTGCCATTTTGGAATCAGTGAGAAGTTGCAAGTTCTTCGTTTAATTTAATTATGCAAATGTTGAAATAAAACTTTAAATGTGCGTTTCCCCATGCCAACCGAGCTTATTTCATGTAAATATATACAGGTTTTCTCCCTGGATGCCATTAAGCCGGGATTAAATTATCCGGATTATTTCCTATCCCCTAGCATTAGATAGTTGACTCCAGAGGTAGGCGGCGGAGCCAACTTGCCATATTTTTTCCTCCAAGTCCAAAACTGCAAGAAGGAGTAACTTTAGCGGAAAACTGAAAGAGGACAAATAATTGGAATGAAATTATGATGCTGAGAGGGAGGGGCGTACGTAGCACTACACCGTGTGACGCAACCTTATGAATGAACTAGCTGCCCACTAATCAGTGCTTAACACTGATCTGTGTATTGGATTGAATTTTTGAAATATATTTTCATTCCCTTCATGTCCCGCCCAACTTTCGCCCAACTTTCGCCCACCCTATTGTCCCCGCCTAACTTTCGCCCACCCAATTATCCCCGCCCAACTCTCGTCCACCCTATTGTCTCCGCCCAACTGTCGCCCATCGTTTTGCCATACATGCATACATGCAGCAACTGCTAATTATAAGATATTGTGTAAGATTAGGTTGCCATGACATTGAATTTGCCGCCCTGGTAGCCGTATTTACAAAATTGTTGTTGTGTGACAGAGGGAGGGAGGGAGAGATACACAGCAACAGCTCATTATTGAAAGAGATGAGGGCGAGAAGGGAGAGAGGTGAATGAAATATTCAAATTGGGGAACATTTCACGTGTTAATTCGAACCATTGATTTCTTCACCAAGAATCACATATACATTGAACATCATATCAGTTATTTTATTGTTTCAAAAAAATTTTTATAGATTACCAAATACATAGAGGCGTGTTCAAGCAATACACGTAAGACCTTACTTAACCCGGGAAGTCCCATTGGTTTACAAATGTAAACTTCGGCCCTTTGAAAATTTATATCTCTCGCGCCATTTGCTTAAACATATCCGGATTTTTGGAAATCCTTCCTCAACTAATATTTCGTAAAGTGCAGCGACCGCCAAAAGGATGGAGCCACAAGCTTAGTTTGTACAAAATAAATTAAGTCAAAAAATCTTGAAAAATCGAACGATATTCCTTGAAGACCCAATGGTTTACAAATGTAAACCAGTCAATGCGCAGGTCTCATTGGTGCGACATTGCCAACGTGTGCACTCAACACTGAACTGTGTTCAATTCTGAATGCCGTATTGGCATATTATGCTGACCATAACATTACGATCGCTCTATATAATTATGGTGGCTGCTACTCCATGCACCATATGCACTACTAAACTGAAAATTCTTGAATTGGAGTTATGATTATGATGAGGTTTGGCAACACCTCGGTTTACAAATGTAAACCATTGGGCTTCCACGTATAAATTTTATCATATTTACATTTGTAAACCATTGGGACTTCACGTTAGAATTTCTAATGGTACTGCACAGGTTAAAAAAATGCAAAATCTTTCAATTTCACCGAACAAAAGTACACTTTTGTTGCTTATTCCTAGGTTTCCAAAATTACTGTTCGTTTCCAATCGTTAGTAATTATTATTATCTAGTTCCCAATTAGTAAACCCTTCCACATTCCATTTCAATTTTCTGCAAACGATCCAGCTTTGACCCCAAAACCACTTCCAGCTATAAAAAATAAAGTAAAATTGTATATTTTTGTTAATTTTAACATATCATAAACGCAATGTAAAGTACCTTCTCTATAGCATAGCTAATTTTATCTGCGACGTCCTTAGTGCATCCTTGATGCTCCAGATAACTGAAGCGGTAGGTCTTCATGGGCTTGTTCGCCTCTAGGGTGGTTATTGCAGACAGAAGTGGGCATAATATAGTTTTCGTATGGTCTCGAAAGTTATTAATTTGGAGCGTTCCATTGGTTAGAACCATGACAACAGCACGTGACGTGCGGAACCAGGTCCACATGCTTGGGAGCCGGGCCATGGAGTAGTCGGGTTTTGTAGATCCTCTTCCGGCCTGAAATTATACAATGTATATGAATTTCTGTAGCTGTCATCAGGTTCGTACATACGAGGGTTTTTTCAAAAGCTTTTATCGATTTTGGAAAGTCTGTAATACGGATAAAACTGAATTGGGCTGAAACTTTCGAAAAATTTTAAAAATATACCTGTGGAAAAATTGGATAGGCATATCGATATAGACAGTTTTTAATACAATTTATTTTAGTCGATTTTTTCTTCAATTTTTCAGACCAACTTTTGCTTCAATTTATCAGACCAATTTTCTTATAGCTACTCTTTGTCTTAGAATTTTCTCTCATATTTCTTTTGATTTACAGTATTCGTTGATAAACACCCTTCAATAACATAAAATTCTTGGAATATACTTAAATTCTCATAAGTTGAAGCCCAGCTATTTCTGTCTCACAGATTTTTGTTTAAAAATGGATCTTGGGTGATTTGTTAAATATATTACTTCTTCCATACTGCTTCATAAAATCTCTTCGAAATCTCATTCATATGTGCTCAATCATCATTTGGCGAATGCCGAGTGCAAGTTCGACAAATTTTTTAATTGAAACTGTCTATATGGATATTTTTTACTCAATTTATTACAGCAATGAAACATGGTTATTATTACTTTACTAAGTGTGGTAAAAGTTTCAGCCCACTTCATTTTTATGCGTCCTACAGATTTTCCAAAATCGGTAAAAACTTTTGAAACAACCCTCGCATCTCGCATTCCAGACAAAAATCGTAAAATCAGTGTTTACCTTGACCAAGTTTTCGGACATATACTGCTGGAAGTAGTTGAGCAGCTTCATTTTCTTCTGAAGATCCATTGGCATGCGATCCTTGGTGTAAAAATGCTCCTGACCTCCTCTATCAAGATACTGGACATGGTTTTTGTCAGGGACCAACAACATCTTGCTCGTGTCATTGAAGCTCACTCCTACGGAGTCATCTGACAGCTGATAGCCAAATCCATATTTGTCAGAATAATCTACCCACTTGGCAATCCAAGTCATTGGGGAAGCATTTGGATCCTCAGAATCATCTGAGAATTTGAAAAACACATAATTTTACTTAAATGCCCATGTGGACAGATGACAAGACACCCTAGTCTTCGAGTTTAGATTCTATACTGACTACTGACCATTGAACTTAAGCTTGGTGGGTTTGGCAGCAATGGAAACCAGCACTTGTTTCATTTGGGCCAGAAGATCCTTCATATGCTGAGCTGCCATCTGCTTCACCTGACCTTGATCGGGCAGCGTCACCAAATCCTTCACTGGCGTCTTTTCATTCGGAGTTATTTGTGCCAGCGTTTTTTCTGTTACGGTACATAAATCTCATTTCAGTTAAACCCCTCAAACTTAGTTTCTGAGTCATACTGCACTGGTTACATTCGGTTTGAAGACACAACATTTGAACTGAACTTGCATGCAATACTCTCTGGAACAGGAATAAATAGTCAACTCAGTAAACTAATGAACTGCAATATAGGGAAGTACCGAAAATCCGGCCGCATCCGGTTCTGGCAAAGGACCTTACCGGATAAGCCCTCTTTCGGCTGTTTTGACCGAATTTTTAGCCATGAGCCGATTTGCCTGAAATGCATTTTATAATTGCTCCAGAGTTAGTAAAATGTTGTCAAAACACCTTTCCCGACAACAAAAGCCACTAAAAAATCCAAAAAACTTTCTAAAACTTCCAAAAAATTCTTTGGAAGGTCAAAATGTGGTCTGGAAAGGTGTTTTAACAACATTTTACGAACTCTGAAGCAACATAAATACATTTTGAAATGTAACAGGCAAATCGGCTCTTGGCCCAAACTCGGTCGAATCGGCCAAAAATAGGGCTTATCCGGTAAGGTCCGTTTGGCAAATATCCGTCCGGATTTTAAAAAAAAATTGTTTAAATTATGAAAAATACTTATGTAAATCTAGTTGAAGACTGAATAAAGCGACAAATCCGTCCGAAATTAAAAATTCGGCCCCAAATCCAACCGGAATTGAAAATCTGACCATAAATTCGTCGGAAATTAAGAATCCGGCCATAAATCTAGCCGGAATTAAAAATGAAATCCGGTCGGATGCAGGATTTAAAATTTGTGATCGGTTCAGATCCGGCCGGATGCAAAAAAGTGAATGCGGTACATCCCTAGTGCAATATGAACAAGGCAGAACCAGGAACAGAATGCAAAGTAAGATGAATGGGAATAGTGAAGAACCACATCTTGGTTCTTTCGGTGTCTTATGAGATAGAGATAAAGGTGAAGCGACAAGGAATGCAAGATTTGAGTGCTTTAGAGATACAAAATTTTTCTTAAAATCAGGACATAAAATATAGAATTCCTCGTTCACCATTCATGCCACTCAAATCAGATTAGCTACAGGTTACCTGTAGTCCCATTATGTTAACCAGTTACCAGCAAGCTCAGATAATAAAATAGTAAATGGATACATATCGAGATTCAAGATGTTCATCCTCTTGTGGCCAAAGTCATGCAGACTCTCACATTGCAGCCTTTCCCGATGCACTGCTCTGTGTTCACATAGCCCATAAAAACAGTAACTCAAATGAGTGAGCATGCTAAATTCCAAGCAAATAAAGCCACGGGAAAGCATTAGGAACAAGAAAACAAGATCTACTTCTTTACAACAGGAATAAACAATTCTCTGGATTATACTGTATAAATAGAGGTTTAAAGGTAGTAGCATTAGTAAATTGGGATTCCTAATTCATAGTTTTGAATACTGAAGCTAGAAAGGATTAGACCGTCGATAGGAGTTCACTCGAGGCTAGAACATGGACGTGCGGATGAAAGCCAGATCCGAGACCGTAAGGAATGCTAGGCCCAGGCGGGGGAATATATTGTCGAGGTGGGCTTGGGCGTGAATAGTATTTCGGCTTAGTTTCAGGAAAGTAGGTACACAAACAGCGACCTTTGGCCAAAGAAGTATGAACAGGAGGATAGGGTCTTTCCGAACCAGGTCTTGACGGCGGAATACGTGGTGGCATCGTCAGACAGGATAACGGCAGGGATTTCGGGATTCCAGCTGCATTTACAAAATTCATGTTAGTAAATAAACAAACTTTTATAGCACAAGAGTATTGTCGTTCTATATTCACTTCATGTAGTCCTTACACTTGGTCAAAAAGTCCGACTCCAGAACTTGTCGAGGAGTTGGACGAAGAGCTGGGTCCACTTGGAGCATTTGAGCGATGAGGATTCGAGCGCCATGGGAAAGCTTTCCAGGCGGAAGCGTATACTCTCCCTTCTTTATTTTGATATACGTATCTTTCAGTGATCGAGTTTCGAATGGCGGTGCTCCGAGTAAGAGGGTATACCTGCCAAAGTTCAAAGGTCATCAATCAAGGACGAAATTGAACGCTGCAGGGCTTTAGGCCTGTGCACTTACAAGATGCATCCGCTGGACCAAATATCTACTTCAAAACTATGACCTTTCTTGCTCAGTACTTCGGGTGCTATATAGTTTGGAGTTCCGCAGAGCGTGCTGGAATTTTGAACAAGAAAACGCGTTGTTAGTTTAATATTTCAAGTCTAACACAATGAGAACAACTTATCTGCATCTGGCTTAACTCTTACTATCTTTTTGAGGTTGAGCTAGCACATTGAGTGGCCAGTCCAAAGTCTCCTAGCTTCAGATTCATCTGCTCATTTATAAATATATTGCCCAGCTTGAGATCTCGATGAATAATGCGTCTATTATGCAAATATAGGATTCCGGTCATGATCTGCTTTAGAAAGTATCGGGTCTCAGCTTCAGTGAGGGTTCGACGTCTCTTCTGCATTTCCATAAGGCTCTGTGAAAAAGAAATATGTCTTTGAGGAAATATTCAGTGAGTAGCCAAGCCAGTTTATCATTCAACTTCCTTTTACCTTTCTGTTACATAATTCCAAAATAACATAGACATTCAAATCATCTTCAAAGAATGAGAAGAATTTGACAACGAATTCATGCGACAGCTCGCGATGAATACTAATTTCCTGCAAGAAGTAAAAAAATACATTTTAGGAACTCTGGAGCTGTACTAATTTTAGGTTATGAGAGTCATATCTACATGTACTCACCTGAGCCATCTTTTCACGTTGATGCTGCTTCCGGAGCAGCGATTTGCTAACAACTTTACAAGCATATACTTCTCTTGTTCTGAGCTCCGTGACCTCGTAGCATCTTGCAAATCCACCCTACGAATTTAAAAATATTTAGTTGGGATGTAGAAGCACACA
Source organism: Ceratophysella scotica (assembly GCA_034694025.1). Classification (NCBI taxonomy): domain Eukaryota; kingdom Metazoa; phylum Arthropoda; class Collembola; order Poduromorpha; family Hypogastruridae; genus Ceratophysella; species Ceratophysella scotica. The sequence goes on along the minus strand of JAQFXZ010001098.1, from coordinate 4,293 downwards.
TCAAATAACAAACGAACCATGACGAGCCGTGAAGGTTCGTTTTTAAAAAGTGTGCAAATGTAAATATGACATTTATTTCCTGAGTTTCATTCTACGTTCCCTTGAAGTTGATTTCTGGATGTAATGAGAAATACTTCAAAAAGATAAAGAGATTAGCCGTCAAATGAATATTGGCTACGTCAACGTAATTTTTAATTTTTACCGTTGACCGTTGGGAATGCAAAATTGAGCTGTCGCTGTGTTGAGTCGTCGTTTGATATGGAAAAAAAACATTGATGTAGCGTTGCCGTTCAGTCTCAGCTAATTTCAGTATGCAAATTAGAGTCAATGATAAACAGAAATGCAAATTCCCTTCCCAGTCACCAATACACCACCAAATACATGTCACCTTCTGCATTCAATGTCAAATTCAATAAGAAATATAGAAACAAATTTACTTACCTTGCCCAAAAAGCGTCCTCGTGCATAGGTCCTCTTATTCGCAGCATCAATTATAGTTTCCGGAATCTCAATAATCGCATCATGGTCACCGTGAAGCTTGGTTCCAACGTCTTTACCAGGAACTGCTGCGGCAGTATCTTTAGCTGGTGGCGGATTAATGACCGGAATACCGCTTCCCGCCGGCTTCACGCTCGGTTTCGCTGCAGCAGCAGGTTCAGCGCTAACTTTAGCTTTGACAACAGGCGGCGGTTGTTGCTTTCGTGATTTAGGAGTTTCGGAAAGTAAACCCGCTGGAGTAGCTCCATTGGACACGACCTGCTGAATGAGGAGTTGATGGGTTCGTGGTTCATAGTGCTGCTGTTTTCGCACATCTTGCAAAGGTTGTTCCACAACTATCACACTTGATCCATTGGTTCCGGCGTGGTGACCAAGATGAAGATTCCGGGATGCAGCAGCAACTTGTTGAAGTATTCCATGAGGTTTGTAAACTTGGGCTGCAGCCATCTGAATTTATTCTACACTCCTTCGGGCGGGTGTTCCGTAAAGTCTCAATAATATAAAGAGTACTTTGGATATGAACTGGAGGGACACGGGTTTTAACCCAGTAAGGTCAAAGGTCTCAAAACGGACAAAACTTTTCAATTAATTTTTCACTTTGTTCAAAATATTACACTTCCTCTCGTGATGACTTTCAAGTGACAACTGACTGAGGTTCATTTTTAGTAACAGTACACACAACACATAGAGCAGGATGAAGAAAGGACGACCGTTTCCCTCCTTTCTTTTCTGTGGAAGAGCGGGTAACAGTCGTTTTTGGCATTGGCTACGTTCGTCGGACGGGGTGGAGCTGTGTACACGGGCTGTTTACGTAGTCTCTTTCTGTGTTACGTGTCGTCATAGGTTAGGTACATGTCATATTCTATTACACGCAGACACGCATCGCACACGTGCTAGAATGAGGTAAGCCGCTGATAATTGACTCGAGAACAGCTTACCACATAAATTGACACATGCCCAGTGTATAAGTCTCATTTAATATGCGGTATGTACGCTAGACAATGTGTTTCATTACGTGAACGAAGGGTATTAGGGGAATGAGATCGGTGGAGCTCGGCGAACACGCGGAATGTTTCTCACGTTATTTTTGGTTTTCCTATTTTCCCTGTTTCCATGTACATAGCTTACCGTAAGGAAAAATCCTATTGAATTGTGAAGGGAAAAAAGGAAGCTCGGTCGCCGCTCCTGCCTCTGACACCCTATGAATTTCATTTTGGGATTGGGATTGGGATTTGGGATTTGGGATTAGAAATTCATTCGGAGCTGTAGTGTATTGTAGCTGTAGCTGTAGCATGTAGCTCACCCATATTTTGCTACTTGCTACTGACATTTTTTAAGAGAAAAAAAAACGATGCAAGGGCAGCTAAAGGTTCAATATCGGTTATCCTGGTTATCCTATGACATTGTGTATGTTCGACCTCTGAATTTAGGTAGCGGGTTTGGATTAAGTTCGGAGTGTTTTAATTTTGTACCTGTTCTGACTTGTGTGGCATGATCGGCCTGCTCGGCTGTTCCAAGGGAATTGAAAAATGAATGGTTATGGAAATTTACCAACTTCTAATTTTAGTATGCATTTTAGTTTGTGTTGGACATGGACGTCTATTTTGCTTTGCTGTCCCTTCACTGGGTTGAGGAAGGACATCGGAACGACAGGCTGTGGAATTTAGATGTGGGTTTGGCCTTCAGCTTTATGCAAGTTTGATTATTTTAATGCGATATACCTTTGTAGTAGATAATTGTAGTTTACTCGCTTGTCGTCGTCGTCACGTTGCTGCTGCTGTCTTTGTACGAATGCTTGTGTGAAGTATCGCACTTTTGATACTGAAGCAATAATTTGATTCATGTTAGGTTTTCTATTACTTATTAAAAAAAAATCATGCACGCCAGACAGTGCTGATATCTTGGATAGATGCACGATAACATATGAACTACATTATATAAACCCTAACCTAACATCGAAAGCTTTGAAATTACCTTTTGATTTACCATTTACCAAACGTAAATGCCCAAATATATCGAAAGGACGCCCTAAGAGCGAACCTAATAAAAGCCTACGCCAAAAAGGCTAAATTGGGCTAAATATAGAACTATTTTTAAAAGAGATTACGCTGTGAGTTAAGGATTAATAAGAGCTAAACGAACAAGAGCAAAAATAATTGTAGCTGCGAATTAATAAGAGCCATTGTCAAAGAAGGGCTAAACTAATAATGGGAGTCAGTCAAATGAATTGTTGTTTTAAAATTTTTTTGTATAATATACGCATGTATACCTGTACCTGTACTGTAATGCATTCCCATGTTCCCTGTTCCAGACATACAACACTCTCACAAAAAGTTTCAATCAAATGCACCAATTAATTCAAAATGAAGCGATGGATGAAGTATTTTGTAATGAGTATTTTATAATTTTAGTATGTATGAAGCAATAGCTTAGCCAATAGTGCTTAATGAGTTTTTAATAGTCAATAATCTTTTCAAGAAAAATTCCTACTAAGAATAGACACATGACACATCTTCACAGTATATAAGTCGACATACATAACAGGTATACTTGATCCATTTACAACATAATTCATTCGTTTAGCCCTGAATATGTAGTAGCGGTACTAATATAATATACGATCGCCACGATCGCATACTATATCAAAGGTTTTTCTTGATATAGTATGCGATCGCATACTGTATTGCCTTTTTAACTTCTACTTTTTGTCAATTCCTAATTTATCACAGGCTTAAAGATCCTGTAAAATGTGATTCAAATGAAATGTTTTAACTAGCAAATACACGCATTCGCTACTATGCTTAGGTCTTGGCAAGACCTAAGCCAGGTTTATTGCTAATTTAAATCTATTTTAAACTTCCCCGTTCAGCTTCCACCTTGAAATACAGTCCCGAATATAGATTTATAACCTAAGCATCCATTATTGAATGTATCGTAATTCATAGCTGGAGGATAAGTATCACTTTGAATCCGTAAATTGAGTTTTGGGTTCTGCATATATTATTTTGGAATTTGTGAACGACTATTTCTGCTTCAAGTTTAATTTTTCTAGAATTTTCAGATTGTAAATATTAATTACAGGCATCAATCAATGTAGGTAAATGTGAGCTTTTAGAATTCAGATGTACTACTCAATATTTTAATGAAAGATAGCGGAAAAGGTCTATAGCTTAGTATTGAGTGTGTTTGTAAAAAAAAAATTTTTTTAATTCATTGCGTCATCCCGTCTTGCATGCTCTTTACTAACACCATGGACACAATTCATTCAAATATGACACAGTATAAGTAAAGAATTGACAAAAAGTAGAAGATAAAAAGGCAGTATTGTATGCTATCGCGGCGATCGCATACTATATCAAGAAAAACCTTTGATAGCGTATGCGATCGAGACGATCGCATACTACATAGAGGTTCAATTATAATGCGAATTTTTCGAATTTCGTTTTCCAGAAAACAGGTAAATCACGTGGCTAAATCAAAAAATTATTACCATAATGAATATTATAATTTTCTCCAGAACTTGTAGAATAGTATAAAAAAAAATAATGGTATTCTTTTTTTATGTAGTCACGTGATCTACATGTTTTTCTGTAAAACGAAATTTGAAAAATTCGCATTATAATTGAACCTCTCTGTATATTAGTACCGTAGTAGCTCCTATATAGCCCTTGGTTTTATCACCCCAAATCATAAGTAAAAATTTTGGAACTTTCTTCTAAAACCAACTTTTTTAAGCTCAAAATGATACTAAAAGTAAATACAAGAATCGTAGCGGCTCGGGAATTGAAAAGCACA
>JAQFXZ010001097.1:0-13676 GCA_034694025.1 Ceratophysella scotica | reverse complement strand
CAGAACCTAACCCACTGAGGCAAAAGTGTGTCAGGGTCAAAGGTAATAACGTGTAAAAGTTGAAGTTTGTGACATGTTATCTGTTTAAGTTATGGGTGAAATAAAATGGCTCAAAATTACTGAAACAACCCTCGTATCGTTGGAATTTTATATCTTTGCGGGAATAATTTTATCTAACGGTCTAATTAAAAGTCAAAAAGAGCTAGCTTGGATTGATTTTCGTTCTAATTTCCACTTTTTGTGTATTCGGGATCCCGGGATCTTGAGCTGAAATCTCGGGACTAGAATCCCGTCAAAGAAGCACGGGATCCCGGGATCGCGAAATCCCGGGATTGGCATCACTAATAGGTAGGTACGTAGTATACCTCTGAATGGCTGCTTCCTATCTCAAGACAAAGAGAATAAAGTGAATTACAGATCTGTACATTTAGGAGCTTCACCCAACAAGTTTCAAGAAAACAAAACTTGGATATGCACTTGTCTCGTCTCTTTTGCGATTTTTTCCCCTCTAACTTGAAAAGTTTTTGGTTGGACTATGAGAATTTCTTTGTTCACTTTCGCACGCAAAAAATATTTTTGCAATCTTTCCCAACCGGAACATTGAGAGGGGGTGGGGACTGGGGACTGATGGGTAAGTTCAAGGATGCATTCACAGACAGCATACATACATTAGCTAAACTCAGTGCCGTATCCCTATTGTATGTGCAGTCAGTTCTGTTCTGGTATTTATTATCCGATTCAAACTTGAGTGAATATTTAATTCACATACCACGCATTTCATCAGTTATTTTAATCGGCGTTCAAGTTCCACATCCACATGTCAAAATCCTAGCCCTGGCATGCAAATTAATTTAAGGCATTGTTTTGCAATGAAAGATTGAGGTAATAAGCAGAAAGCAACAACATTTGTATGTAGAAAATATTGCAGTAATAATCTGTCGTCCAATATCCAATACTTACCCTCCTATATCAAGGAATATTGGGTTTACAGCGAATCGGGCTAATGCCAAATGCAAGTAAGGTCATTGCCCCATTATGTACTATGTACTGAAAGTGACACTCTCAAGTTCTTAGTTCCAAGCGTGCGAGCCTTCCCTAATTAGTATCCCATCAAATTACAATTATTGGCATTAGCTCGGCAATAGCAATGTAGTACCAGTACAGTACCTCGGTTCTTGTACGTTGCCGAGGTCGAGTGAACCACGCTCTGTATAACAACAATCGTCTGTTAACAGGAAATCCCTACAATATAAAAGAAACTGACTTTCGTTCTATGGAAAAGGTGTGGAATTGCATCTTAATGCTTTCTATGCCGTATGCCTTACAATATGATATGTAGTTGCAAATTATTAAATATGTGGTTTAATTTGATTTACTTAGTTGTACTTTTGTTGCTCAGCGTACTTCCAATTCCAAGGCTGCACTTGACCATGATAATAATGGAGTTAAATAACAGTTCGTTTGGTATCATCATCATGCCAAGCAAGGTTCCACTGGCTGACTTTAAAGTGCATTTCCCATTTCCCAGCAAATTACTCCAAGTTCGCCCTACTATCGAATGGTTCTTGATGCTTGACGCATCAAATAGTTAATCTTCGAAGAAATCACTTTTTAGCAGAGAAACTTCTGATGGCATGGCGAATGCCATAATTAAATAAACGTATTGTACTGCACAATAATGCTTTACGCATTAAAATATCATCTTATCATCCCCCGCCGCCAGGGCGTGTCTTTGGAGTCAGAAGTCAGATCAGAAGTCATGTTCATGTCTGCAGGAAGCTTTGATTTTCGATCCAAATTTTTTTTACAGAAAAATGTGTAATTTTGTATACAACTACACATGAGTAGCTGTAGCTTACTTTGAATATATTCATCAAGAGCTTATTCGAGATGTTGCTCCAGAAATTATGAATGAGGAGAAATTATATAAATGAGCAGAACATTCTCATTTCTTCCTTTGGGAAAGATTCATTCATAATGCAAACAGAACCTTGGGCCTTGGCTCAAGTATTCTGTATCTGCATTCGAACTAATTAACTATGTATGTATGATGTATGTAGAGTACGATATACTACACAGAAGATGAAACTTCCGCATTACTATCAGTTTAAGCTAATTATTCCATGATGCTATGTCTTCCCACCAATCAAACTCCCACATACGAGATGGACGTTCCAAAACGGTGCGGTGGTGTGGTGTGTGATCGTCATAGATGGGCAAAAGGCCCTCCAGCCCACCGGAGGGCCGGAGGGCCCGTTTTTGCCGGAGGGCTGGAGGGCCGGAGAGCCTAAGCTGGCTCGGAGGGCCGGAGGGCCATAGTTTGCTAGGAGGGCAGGAGAGCCGGAGGACCGGAGGGCCGGAGGGTCTACTTTGTGTTTCCCTAATGTTAACATATGGGGAAAGGCCCTCCGGCCCTCCGGCCCTCCAGAAGGCCATTTTTGGTAGGAAGGCCGGAGGGCTGGAGGGCCTAAGTCGGGTCCGAGGGCCGGAGGGCCTAGGTTGGCTCGGAGGGCCGGAGGGCCGGAGGGCCTAACATGTACCCATCTATGGTGATCGTGATCAGATCAACAACGGTAGAGGGTATAGAGATCACTGGTAAGCTCACGAGAGAACCTCAGGAAGCCAAAGTCAGCCCAGTCAAACCGAATTGTGCTCTCAATTGATATTTGCTATGTTGAGTGTTTTCTCCGAAGTATTAAATATTCGAGTATAATGTAAGTATTTCAGTTTTTCATATTTCGTTTATTATCATGAAGTCCGAATCATTATTAGCCATTTTACTTTAGGGCGGATTCCGTTCCGTTCTGCATAATCTCATCGTAGTGAAACCCAAACTACATAGAAAAGAAAGACTGGGTGGAGTGGAGAGTCATTAGTTTCAATACACACACGCCGCTGCTGTTGTTTGTTCGTTCGTTCGTTTGGAGTGGCTTCCTTATTCGTAAATTAGCACACTGAGTTATGTGTTCTTCAGTTTTTGTCAAGAAGTCTTTCTCTCTTCCGCGAACAATGCCCATCGGACTTTCTCCATGACATATGGCTCGAATGACTTGACTTTGTTTCTGAATTCCAACCAAAAAGCACGGACATTCAATTCATTTGCTAAATTAGATATTTTAATTTGCTAAGTAAGATGAAGATGAGATGTTGCTACTGTGTAACGTTGCAATGTTGTACTTGGGTTTGTGTCCGAATCGGAGACCCAGATTTTAACATTTTGCCTTGTTCAAGTCATCCAACTCCAATTAGGAAATATTCGTTTTTTATTGTATTATTTTTAAAATCCAAATCATAGTACAAAAAGTGTATTTAAAATACCAAATATACATTTTAGCCCAAAGAAAAAAACCTTTTTGTATGTTTTTTAGAACGTCCATTTGATGACTCAAAACACAAATATTTACCCATCCTGTCAATATTTAATACTGCCGTAAGTACTTGTATTTACACATAGTTGATTCGAATTCACTTCAGTTGAAATTGGGGGTGGAAAACGAATTCAACGAAGGTATTCAACTTTGTTAGGTTGTTTGTCCGATTGTTGCCGATGATTTTCTTCAGAATTCTGTGCTGTGTTTGAAGCTAAAATACCAGGTAAAGATGCCATCAACTATGAAATTATATGTTCTTTTCACTAGAGGGACTGGTTGGAACAGATTAAGCAGTTTGCGAAAAAACTAATATTTCCCAACCAAAGCTGTTTGAATCGAGACGGAAATAACAAAGATCGAATTCGATGTTCGGTATGACGAGCTCAAAAAATGACTGGCGATTTCCAAAAGCCCTAATATAACCAGCAAAATTGGATCACGTGACATGACATTACAGAATACAACCAACACATCACATGCCAATATAATAGCGTGATAGGCATGCTGCATGATGTGCGTGATCATGATCATTGATCATTCACGTGGTTTGAAGTAGAAGGATCAAGCATTCTATGTATAAAGCTTTGATCTCTATATGGTATATATGTATATACTTCGCTTGCCTATACGCCGGTCGGGTTCTGGAGAAAAGAAAGACCAAAGAATAAAGGAGAAGAGGAAGGTTTTTTTTTTCAAGCGGACGAAAGAGAAAAATGATCAGAATAACAATCATGGCCATAAACATTAAACGAAATGGAGTGGGGGAGAGATGTTTGGGGGTTAACGTGTATTTTCCAACTTTTTGTACCACTATCATCCATTCGGCTACAATGAAACACATGAAAATGTAAGGATCTTTTCCTTGCTCCTCAGTTCAGCGGAAAAAGTTTAATGTAAATACGAACAATGCATACAGATACATACACGAAAATCAGGTTTTTTTTGGGTAAAAGCCATGAAAGGATGGGATATTCTGAAATCTTTTGAATCTGCTGTCTTTGTGTGTAGAACGAGGCTAGGCTACCAGTAGTGCCTGTGCCTGTACGGCATCAACCATTAATCGAATGTGATATGACGCTATGTATGTACTATGTACAAGCTGAGAGATTCCGTATTCAAATCCTTTGAAAACATCTGCCAAGTGCCAAGTCAGTCAGAGCATAAGTACTTCCTCTGTATCTAAAATCCTGTCTCTCTTCTTCAGGCATGGGCTGGGCATGAGACATGAGATGGGTTTAGTTCACTTTTTATTTTAATTTTCATCCTTAGTTGGATTTTGGTTTATTAGAAGTTGTTTAGTGGGTTGACCTGTGTGGCAGGTACCTGGCGTTATTTTTCGATGGATTTTACTGCTTTCCATTTGCGGCATCTCTGTATTGCATATTTCTATTTTTTTATTATTGTTATTATTATTTATTATTTTTATTTATTTCCATATATTGTTTTTATGGCATATTTGATGTTCTAGCACTTTTTTGCTTATAGCACATTTTTGTTTTTACACATTTCTTGTGTTTTTAAGCGCATTTTCTTTTTTCTTGCCGACCTTTGAAAAATACATTTTGTGTACACTTCTCGCGGTTTTTAGCACAAGCATTTTTGCGTTACGCTAGCTTGTACTCCCTAGCATTTACCAGTAGTGAGTAAACCCTAGGGTAAACCCCGTTTGTGCTTGTGAGTATGAATTTTTAATCTACGTCTTGTTTAGTTTACACGTAACCGGTCGGTGTCTGGGCATACATAAAATATTTATATATGCAGGAAATCATGGATTAGCTTGAAGCAACTTAGATGCCCATATTTGCAGATGTACTACATTGTACCTCTTCCTGATGTAGGAAATTCGTTTTAACTCAAGCTAAAAGGATCATTGAAATGAATGGCGCATTATTGACTGCTCGATAAATCCTTGTATTCCACACATGTGAAACACAAGTGTTTCTTTGTGTTTGAGCAAACTATGGAGTTAGTGAAACTTGAAACACCTGAGTTAGCATTAGCAGAGCTCAACACGAATTATGGAATTTGCTGATCTGATGTTTGGAGTAGTTCGAAGTTCTTTTGTCAGCACTCAGTTCAGCACTATCGGATTACCTCATGTAAACCTATGGCATGGCATGGCTCAGTGTTCTCAGTTCTTGCTTCCTCTGCATAAAATGTCTACATTAATACCAATATACATATAATAAACAGAATCATCATAATATCATATCATATATTGCCTTGCTCAGGTCATAAACTCTCTCCAGCCAGACGAAGAGAAGTGTGTGTGTGTGTGTGCATTATCATCAGCATATTATCCTGAATGGATTAGTGTTAGTGATGGTGTCGCAATGTTTGAACGTATCTCTTTATAAATTAATGTTCCGTCTCATATACATGGTTCCTTAGTGCAGCAACGTTAAATGAAATCATAGCATGATGGTTTAGTGTAATTTGAGCATAGTCCTCTATTCTGTAGAATTTTTTTTACACGTGTCAAGATAAACGTCTTGTAATTGCGTCATATTGCACAATTCTGTCTGTACGATTTTCATCATTAACTGGAATTAGCGAGCAGCCTTTTGCTTTCACTACATTATTAGTCAAAATTCTCTTTATGATTTGAGTTTAGAGCGGTTTGAGTTTCAGTAGTGTTGCGTAATCCCAATTACATAATCATTAAGTATAGGTACTACTTACAACGTTATTGATATCTATACAGATACTTTATGGAACTGATATTTCGACCGATTTTTTATGGTAAGCAACTTATGTAAACATCGTATTTAATACGTAGTAATGTACTCAGTGGTTTAATGCAGTCACGGTGGTGATTGGTGATGGTCATGCCGCCAGTGGGACAGTTTGAAAAATTCTAGGAATGAATATTATGACTTTCTCTCCGGTCTGATTTGAAAGTGAGTTTCGGTTACGACTTGTTTAGGAATTTCGCGTGACCATAATTTAGGATGACGTCACTAATGAGGACGCGCTACTATTGCTTCGGGATCATTGCACGCACGTACATTCAGCTGAAGACCCAATTTTAGGTGACATCCTCATTTTCTCGTTAGTCCGTCCCACCCCTTCCCAAATTAGAGAGTATTGATTTTGTAGAAAGTAGGTAGCTAAGAAATTGCCCAACACGCTGTTCTGTTCTGCTTCTTCTGCTTTATGTATGAACCCTTTTATGACACGTGTAAAATTAGCTGTAGTGTACGCACTCAGCTGTATTTGCGTTGTAATACAATTTACATGATGCGAGTACTTTAATGGAATTTTAAACTGCAATTATGCAACTCCGCCCCATCTTAGTTTTGTTGTACATTTCATCTAATCCTAATCCGAATGGAACACAAAACACGCTTCACACGCCTATTATTGCTTTCAGAATTTACAAGAAAAAAAGACTCTATTCATGAATTTTGACGGATGCGGACGGTGTCATACGATAAATCGCAATCACAAGTGACAATAGCATGCTGGTGAAAGTATGGAACGACTTGTGCACATCATTCGTAATAAATATTAATTATCATTACTTAACCGTTGTTGGCCATAAACATACAAAGTACAAATCTTGTGAGCTAAGAGAATGCAAATGAGTTCTTCAGTATGCCTCCCGTAGCACCTCTCATGTCCGTGTCGGGACGTAACCATTCATGCATCAGCATCATGCTGATGATTTAATTAGCTACACAGTAGTACGCCAGTGTGCTAATTAATTGCATTTATAATTGCGGGATATGGCTGAAATGGGGCATTGATGCACCAAGTGATGGTTTCTTTCTATCAAACTCCTATTGTTTTACTGGGTCATTATAGCTCGTAACAGGGCATTGACCCTGCAACGCTGGATTTATCGTAAATAAACATATCAGTTAAAATCCAAATCCAAGAAAGGTCAGATCTCGCTCAATGACCAAAACATAAGTACCTTCGTGTCAATGATAAAATACAGCTTTGCAAAAAACCAATTGAAAATGAATTCAATGCTTTCAAGTCAGGTTTTAATCCAATTCACGATAAAAAAAATTCCGTGAAACTTTTCGAGAACATGGAGCTCTCTGTTCTGAATTCTACATAATTATCGATTGCCATGCCGGTACTTCCGAAACAAATGCAGTTAACCGTACACCGTACATACATACGACAGTAGTAGGGTTTAGGATAAGAGGGTTATGGTTTGGCTACAAATACCGTTTTTGCTTCACCAACAGCTGCTGCTGTCTGCCTCCTGGTCGTATTCTTTCTGCAGCCTGATCTTATGTCTAGTCTACATGGTACAATTTATAACTTATGCATATTCAATGCACCCATTCCCCGGTTTGTCCCTTTCCACTCGTCCGTCTTGTCAGGGTCTAGCCCAGGATCTATATAGATTATAATGTGGGAATATTACTGTATTTACCAGTACCAAACCAGTAAGTAGTTTTGGGATGCAGAAGAAAATAAGCTGTGAAAAGGACAAAGAAAAACACAAAGCATTCGTAAGAGGGGTTTGTTTGGCTTGGCGGCCCAGAATCGGCATAGCTAGCACTACCATATTTTTAAAATAAAATGTGCATTGTGCATCTTGAATTTGAAATCAAGTTCATCATTGAGCATAAAACAAAAAAGGAGAAGATTAATATGTAGCCTTTTCTCTGGTCCGTTCCTAGTTTAAAGACGAGTTCCAAAGTTCCAATCCAACGTGAAATTCAAATGCAATTTCACATACAAAAGAATGACAATGTGTAAATGCATCTTCATTTCAAATGTAAAATTGAGTTTCCGCGTCTAAAGGAAATGCGTTTCCATTCCCATTACATTTTATATAAACGAATCAACATGCATTTCATTTTGAAATTTTGAAAAATATATTGCGTTTTTTTTTGCTCACCTGCTCAATGTCATGTCAGATTAATTTTAGTTTCAACGTTTGAAATACTGTACATAATTATTTCTACATAGATATTACTCATAGTTTTTTGAAGGTGTAACTGGGCCACCGTAAAAGACTAGGGAAATAAAACTCGAACCTGGGTTTGGGTTCGTTCGGTCGGAGACGAGTGTTCATGCAATAGCAATACACGGAGTCTGAACGTATAGGAAAACGAGTTTCTTTTTTTAAACGAGAAAAGTTGCTACGAGCTACGTGAGTACCTACGTGTATCACGAAAAAAAGCGAGCCTTTGGAAAGTTAAGGAAGAATAAAATCAAAATGAAAGTTTGACCATGTGCAGTGAATTCTGAATTCTGTACTGATGCCGTTGTTGTTCTTCCCCTATTCCTTCCCTTATGTCGTCCCGTCCTTACACTGTATTTTTGTGTATGTCCCTCAGAATATGGCCCACAGAATATGAGCAATTTGCAAAATATGCAATTCGAGAAGATGCTGGACTAACCCAAGAGTTCATTTTGATTTGTTACGCAACAATAAAAAATTAAAAGTTCGGAAATGAAGTGCTAAATGAAGTTTTTGTCAGTGCAAAGAGAGTTTTAGGTTTAATTGACTTATGAGATGATCTCATCATCATTCATGGCTGGTTTGATAACTCAAAAGCTACCACTAATTCATTCTATGCATGGACTTCTCTATCTCTCCACTGTGTATGAGTAACATGTTTTTTTTACTTGGAAACTTGTAGTTTTTTATACTGTATTTGAAATGTGAATCGTCTTCTTGGAATCAGAAGGGTGGAAAATGATGTTGTTGTAGACAAGGCAAAGTTCTGCATGTTGAAGCAAAAGCAAGCGTAGGTAATTCCATGGTAATGCCAGACTGTAAATACATGCGTTTGGAGAGGGACGGATTTCCAAAGCTCCTTTAGTTATATATATTTTGTTTGTATGTCATCATAATGTTGCTCGTCGGACCACGGCGTAATACGTTATTTCCGAGATAACTTTTTGTACATATAGCTATACTATGGAAACGCTGAGAGAATGGTGGCCAATGTCTGCTTCTAATAATGAAAACCTCTCATGTCTGTCGCGAAGCACGTCGTTTGACCTAACGGAATAATTATCTTCAGTCAAAGCTCTGAATACCAAGACTTACGCGATACGGCATAATAAGACCTAGATGAATAAATCTTAAAATAAGAAAACCTAAGCTGTGGCTGTAATACGAGCTAAAGAGAAAAATACTAAAACTAATAAGGGCTAAAACAAAAAGAACTACGCTATTGTAGGAGCTAAAGCATAATAAGGTCTAAAAGAAAAAGACCTACGATACTATAGGAGCTAAAGCATAAAAACGTCTAAAATAAAAAGACCTACGTTGTATACTACTGCATAAAAATATCTTAAGCAGGAACGACTGCAATTTCAAGTTGTATAAAACTATATATTTAGCGTTTACTACGTATATCGTGTTTGGTTCAAAACAACGTAAGCTGACGCTAGACCTATTCAAGAACTTTAAGTCTAAAACATTCCGATTTAGTAGTGGAATGCATGCGGTACGGCACGCATTGAACTCGTAGAACTATGAAGTCAGTGCACTTCACTACTAAACACAAAGCTAATGTGTTCAGCTCCAAAATACATTTACATGTCCTTATTATTTTGGGCTTTCTTATGCCGTAGCTCCTTGTTACAGCGTAGGTCTTATTATTTTGGGCCTTCTTATGCCGTAGCTCCTTGTTACAGCGTAGGTCTTATTATTTTAGGCCTCATTCACCATCATCATAGGTTTTACGACTGCCGAAGCTCTTAATACAGCTTAGTAGGTCTATTTCATTTACGCATTCCTATTCAGGACTTTTGGACTTTAGGTCTTATTCGGAAAGGCCTTATGGCATGGAAGGGTCTGTCGATTTGACGTTCCAATAATGTAGCGCACATGCAACATGCTAATCCATTGAATCACTCTACTTAAAGAATTTGAAACTTGCTGGATGAAATTAAGTCGCAAATGTTTCTTAATGTGATTTCCTTTGAAGAGGGAGAATTTAACTCACACCAGAGTTGGTGTTGGTGCTGCGGCGTAGAACATCGGTTTCGACTGCATAAGACTTAAGATTCACATACAGCGGCCGAAATCTAATGCGGATTCGGTTTCGGCTCCTTCACTCGTTCCAAATTCATATTGGAGGTCGAAGGTTCTTCCCTGGTGAAGTAGGATGTCCAGTGCTCCAGCTCCAACTACTGGTCAGACTATAGGTGGCTACATGCACCTCCGAAGCGTCGTAAGCCGAAGGTCCGAATGTCAACCTTTTCTGACTTTTTGGCTAATAAAGGCCCACGTTTACGTTTAGACGATGCTTGACCGGGGTAGCTGCTGTGGTTGAGGGGTTGGTTGGCTGCATGGTGCTCGTCGCTAAGAGTGTTGGAGAAGAGCGAGAGAGAAGGGAGAAATGGAATCCAGCGAAACCCGACGTGAACAATAAACAGTGTCGACCTTCACTCGGAGTTCGCCTGCACCCGTTGAGGATCTTTCTGACTTTAGGCACCCGCCTGTCCCAACCTGCATCCCACAGCTCTCCATTTTTTGCTCCTATTCTTCTCTCATGTAACCTCTGCACACATTCTGTAATCCGCCTCTTCCCCTCGTCGTAATAAACGGAATGGCCTCTAGCTCGCTCGAGCTGCCATCATCTTCAGCTCCTCTCCACGTCTTATGGGACACTTTCCAAATCCCAACCTTCCTCATACGACAGACGCTCCAAATGACGCCAAACGAGTCGACTTCATCCCTTCACATTAATGCCCCTTTTCCAAGAAGAGGGAAGGAACGGAGCTCCTGCTGCTCCTGATCCCAAATATGCCCGAGGCAGCTAAAGCTCCGGAATTGTTTCAGCTCTCCCTGGCTCTCCCACAAATCTTAACTTTTGGAGGCTGAAAAATAGGAGTAAAGAAATGGAGGATAGGACGTGCACAACAGATAGTCTATTAACTGAGTGAGTTCGTAATTCGACCTCAATTCCTCCTGATTGCGTTTGGGAATTGGGAATAGGAAATAGTTTCAATGTTGACACTAACTAAAATACTACAAATAAATGAAATGAATGAGTCGTAATTGCAAAGGTGACTATAATTTGGGGCCCTACTTGTTAGCGAACCAATAATGAATTAGCCTCTAGCCTTATTGTTTGACGTGCAACGTGATGATTATAATTGTATTACCGCTTTTGTGTAACCTACCTGACCGTGATCACGTGTTCTTGTAATTCATGGCTCGAATCGACTTCCAATAATAGAGTACACAATAATTACTCTGGATTACTCAACTCCCACTTCAATGTGTTCCAGAGTAATGCGCACGAGACAAATTATTTGCTTATCAGTCTATTTAGAAACACTTTTGCTATTCGATTCCGGCCTTCTGGTGAACCATGCTGCAGAAATACGGAGATACGTACGTTGAACAATTGTTGCGTATTATTTGCTTTTTGATGATGCAAGATGCCAGGCTCTCCATGTCCATGACACATGATAGTCACTATTCAACTGGATGGTGGGTTATTCTCAAGTCTCTTCCTAGCGTAAATTGCGCCTTTTACTCGCGTACAATGTATAATGTGCAAATTCTACATAGTATCTGACTTACATTCCGGGCCGGATATTATTATGAGCTAACTATGTCTGTGTCAAAAGTGACTATTGAACATAAACTTCATATTCTTCAGGTACCATAATACCAATAATGCTACGCTATTGGCATATTTAAAAGGGTCTCTGTTATGTACTAACAGTTAAACTTTGTAGCCTCCCGCCACCCCACATTAGATTATATCCGAAGTTGAGTAACACCTGCCAAAATTTCTTCATACGCTACGTGCATAAAAGAAGTTAAAAGTGCAAACTTTCTTCTTTGAGAATCAGGAGACTGGCTATTCGTCTTGCCATTACCATTACTATTATTCTTCCTTTCTTCCATTATCATAATTGTTATCGTTATCAACCTAATAATACTAATACTCATACTCATAGCCATATCTCCGTGTATTGCTCTCATCACCCTTGTGAAACTGTGAACCCCAATGAACGAAGAACGAACGGTAGAGCCACACAATCTAATCTACCGTTCTAATTTTGTTCTACCAACCGTGGCGGTTCCGTGATCCAAACTTGTACAAAAAAGTTTCACACAGAACGATAGTGCAGCGCAGAGCTGAGCATTAGCATAGCATAGCCAATGACGAGAAGCGAGAAGGAAGGGAGCACTTCTTTTAGCGAAATCCCCATGTTCAGAACTCAGAGCTTGTATGCAGTTCATACAATCACATGTATAAGTTGGGGCACTAGTTTTAAAATCTGCGCATGATTGAAAAGAACAAGTAACATTTATTATGTGACAACGTTTTGTGAGACCACAAATAATTTCGTAGTGATAAATGCAAATACTTGAGCAATATTAATATTGAATCGATAAATTAAAAGGCTTGCTGGGTTTTGCACGTGGCAATTAATATTTTTACATCGATTAGGTGGAAGTAAGCATTATTATGGAAAAAGTTGTAAACACTTATTGTATCTCGTCAAACTTAAACCTAACTTAATCAGAAGTTATTAACATTAACGCGCGTTTCCTACACATCCTAACAACATAAAGGTTCAAGCAGTACGAGCGAAGCCAAAATCATATCCAAATCCGCATTTTTCAGTGGTTTCAATTCAATGAGTGGTAAAAATGTGTGGTGGTTATACATAGACTGGTCCATAAAATTTAATTTTTAGCCGTTAAAAATATCCATTAATATCAAACCAACAATAAATAGGAAAAGTATGTGCGCTGTACTTACAATTACAAATAATGTGAAATGTTAATGCAGTTTGGAACTACTTCGCCAAAAGGCAATGCATGCACTGGGAGGATGGGTCTTTTTTACCATAAAGCTCCAGAACTCTGGCTAATTCCTGATTTCAAAAATTCTATTGTTGCTGCTCTACTGTTAGGCACATGTATGGGTGCCATTACACACCGCATCATAAAGACCGCATAACTCAACCGCAAACCGCAACATTAAAAACAGCAGTATTAAAAATTTTATTTTTTACAAACGCTTAAGCAAGAATTTCTTAATTTAAAATTTGAAGCAACATACAATATACAGAGATCATCCCGTCGCAAACAAATCATATTTCCATGTAACCACCAAAAATTTCGAACTAAAATAAAGATTTTATCAAAAAAATCGCGGCTACGGCATAACCTAACCCAACCTGCCTACAACATCGAAAGTATGTGTGAAGCAGTGTGAAGTCAAATAAGGTTTACAAATGTGCATTTCTCAAAAGTATCAATAGGTGGTTACAGGACAGGGAGCTTGATCAGGCAGTAGTATACATAGGGAGAGGACAAGGCCATAAGAGCGAGAGAAATGGGGTGGGTAC
>JAQFXZ010001096.1:0-13687 GCA_034694025.1 Ceratophysella scotica | reverse complement strand
CAGACCCGAGACCCGAGACCCGGACCCGGACCCGGACCCGAAATCGGGTCCGGGTCCGGGACCCGTGCGGAGCACTACCTTCGATCATACGAGTATATTATCTGTTCATTTGGTAAAACGTGTATTTCGGATAGTGCAAAACGTTTTTAAAAATCGAAAACAAAAAATCCAAACGGCATTTCGAGCACTTTAAACAAACGAATCATCTAATATGTGTTGCACTGCACCCTTGAAATAAGATATTTTGCATTGGAATTTACCTGGGCGTCCTTCGCGATCATATGCGTCTAGAAAACACGGGAGTTTTTTCTCAAATTTTGCATAGCCTTCATCGAGTACAATAGTGTCGATTTTATTTTACTGTCGCCATATGTGAGCCTGTAATTTTTTAAATTTACAATTTGCCGTGATTTGAATTAACATTTTTAAACTTAGAGAGTTTACTACCTTACGAAGTGCTTTTTCGGCTTCATCCACGTTAAGGTTAGATCCTATTTATGACAATTTTTCCAAACATCATTAAAATTTTAATTCGCAGGAATAAAACACAAAATTTTGCTTAAATACGATTACATACGCACTCCTCAGCCACGGGATCAGATAAGCGTCATCGTGCATGTAGTCTTTATATAGGGCATCCAAAACCAGTGGACGGAGCTATTTTGTAAATTTAGCAGATAATTTCAATAAATCGATTCCAGATCGCTTAGTTTCTTGAAATTCTAAAAAATTTACAAACTGACCTTTTGAACTGAATTTTGTTCCTCACTTTTGAAGTGAATACCGGAGCCACCTTGTACTAGAGCAAATACGAATGTGCCAATCATGCTTAAAGCTAAATTTAAGTGCATTTTGACTGTAGGTGCTGTGCTTCAGTTGACAAAAATGTTTGAATTTTGTGGTCGCCTGACTCGTTGAGATTCGTAAGGCTACTATATAGTACTAAAGTGTACATTGTAAAGGAAATATTGCAAGCTGCTAAAGTATCAATAAATGGGTTGACCAGCGTACAATGAAATTGAAGTTTCATGTTTCATGGTCAACAACATTACATCTCAGATTGTATGACGCTGTAACGCTAGTGCACAATGTTGTCTAAGTTGAACCTGATTAAACAGATTCCAAAAATTTGGCCAGGGTCAACCAGACCAAAAAAGCCATCAATTTTTTTTTCATTTGACCAGATCTAATTATATATATTCATTGCAACCAAATAATGTCACAAAATTAAAAAGTATTAAAAATTTAAAAAACTATTACAAAACTATGTAAAAAAAAGGTTACCAAAAAATGGAATTTGATGCATATGCAATGCATATTTAATTAAATCAATAGGATTAGGAGCACACGGAACAGCTTCTTGATATTCCGAGTGCAAAACGGAGTATTGTCACGCCATGTCAGATTTAGCAGAATGAATTACTTCATTGTAAATAAGGAAAGGAAGGACCAAACTTTCCACTTCAACTAATTCAGGATTATCCTAATTTCATATGGCTTCAATGTATATTTCATAATTTGTTCCAGTGAACGAATGAGCGAATCTATCACCTGTCGGATTTCCTCCCGGACTTCCGCATACAGTAACATTGAGCTTGAGTAAGGACTAAGGACATTAAACTTTATTTTGTTAAATAATAGAGGGTGATCCTTTCTACTGACGGATAAGCGTGTTAACACGAGAGGGCTCTCTGCCTGCCACGCTCCGTTGTATCCCTTTTGTTTTGACATGCCACTCGGAACAGTGCCGAATCTCTCTTCCAGGCCACAGGACTCAACGTCAACGAGTAAAGTAAAGTTTAACGGTTGTTCAAAGTTCGACGGTCGTCGTCAAAATTTGTAAATACTTGCCAAAATTTATATGCTTCATGAACTTTTATCGAAATTTGGAGGTTAAATCAGCCTTGAAATTAGTCTTCTCAGCATTTTTAGTGTTGGTGGCATACTCGTACTTTAGTATTGTTAGTGTAATGATTCTTCTGTGTATAATTGAATCAGATATATCAAGAGTTTGATCTTCCAAAATTGAAATTTGAAATGAATTTGTTTCAAAAAGTCTCAAAATCTTGTTCAAATTGTGTATTAATCTAAACCAAGCCCCATGCTAGTATGTCGCCTCCATCGTTGCCTCCGACTTATCATTCCATTTTCCGATTAGTTGGGTTAGGTTTATCGTAGGCTTTAACAATTTTGATTTATATTCAGCTAAAATTTAACCTGACTAGTTAACCCAAGCTAACCTAACCTAACAACCCCACCTAAGCTAACCTAACCTAGCGTAACTTGAATTGAATCAAAATCCCTGGGAGGAAACATTGACAACGGAATTTGAAGGCGACAATAGGGTCCAACGCCCAACGCTGGGAGGCAACGCTGGAGAAAATACTATGATTAGGCTTCGTTTACCTCAACCGGCAACCCGGTTTTGGCTTTTGCCAAATCATTCGTCCTGCGACAGTTATCCCAAAAAGCTAACCTAAAACTAACCAAAATTGTGAGACTTGCTTTAAGCATTTGATTAAATTGTGGGAGTTTAATCTATTTGGTCAGGTTATGCTACATGTTGGCATAAACCAACTTAATTTCATGTTACGAAACTTATCCAAACAAAATGAATGGATCTCAGAATATCACATTCAAAATTTGTGAAAAGACAGCCAAATTGAATAAATTTGCAAAACAGAATGAAATTTTTTTTAAATCAAATTCGCAAACAATAAAAATAAATCTCTATACGTCAAACTAGACCTTTTTTGCTCGGCGTTTGGCCGAGGTGGACGTCATAATTGATATTCCCTGTTAAAATGGGTCTGATAGTGATACTGGTCATTGAGTTTGTAAAGACGGGGTGCCGAGTCTGATGCAATATTAAATTCCTGTGGAAAGTTTTTTTTGGGTGGAAAGTTAGTCCATAAGAAACTAAGTTGGAGAGAAATATGTAATATGTATTATGACGTACTGGACTAAGTTTTCCCAGTGAGTGAAATAAAGTAAGACAAAGTCGGGAGAAAGAAAGTCCGTTTTGGGGCGGATGATGAAAACTCCAGCTGGACTCACTAAAAGGGCTTATCAGAGAAATAACACAGTCTGTCCGAGATGTATCATATTGCCAAAGCCTTGTTACGAGCCCAAGAGCCCGAGATGTAATCTGCCGAATATATTTGCATAATGGACTTTCCCCAAATGCCAGCTTTCGCATATCAATGTGGTAAACAGGGCTCATACGAACATGTTCCATGACTACGAGTACATTCACTCACGGGCGGCGGAAGGCCTCCCTCGGCCCAAGATAAGGGTCTTTACACGTCCACGTCAAAAATTATTCATGTGGGAAACATTCTCAACTATGACTGGATATTGATTTGCTAATCCTCTTGCTGCCTCTTATCTCTCCGCTTTTGAACATTGGGATGATGCTCAATTCTGCTCTCTTGCTTACAAGTCTGGCATTTATTGAACACCACTGAACGAACATTGGTTGCGCTTCTTGAATTTAATAGATATGTCATCAAAGTTATAGATAGTTTCTGATTCTGATTTGACTCCTAATACCAGTGAAAGGGCCCAAGCCCCATGCTATGACGCCTCCAGCGTTGGCTCCACGTTTTCCTTCCAGTTTCCTATTAGTTTGGTTAGGTTTTTGCAGCGCTTGAAACGTTAATTATTTTGAATTAATTAAGGTTAAACCTAGCCTAACGTAGACCTAACCTAGCATAACTTGTATCAAATCAAACTCCATGGGAGGCAACAATGACAATTGGAATGGAAAGTGAGAATGGTAGTGCAGACGGTAATAGGCTCCAACGCTGGAGGAGACATTCTAGTGGCGTGGGCCTGGATTATTTCAACCCAATGTCTTACAGTAGTTGATTAAAAAATTTACAATTATTCAACTTCTGGATAAATGCTAATAAATGCTTAGCAAGAAATTACAGCATTTAGTTGACCGGGCCGAATGATCTTAGCAGTGGCTATGGAAATAAGAACGAATAAGATAGAAGCTCAGCACAAATGTTAATTTTTCAATTTTCTTCCAAAATATTGTCAAACAAAACAAACTTAAAGCAGCTTAAAAATCTGAAGCTCCTTCTATCGCTTATATTTTCAATAAAATTTGCATATGTTTGGTTCAGCTCTTGTTTTCAGGCTGAATTTCCTTTCAAAATCGAAGACAATTTTTCCAGACCACCCTGTAATTCTACCGAAGCTTCCCAATTAAAATTTTATTTCGAAGAAGCAAAAATTCAGTTATAAACCCAACGTACCCGGAGCAATTTATTACTTTTCGCAGGCTAGAGGCAATGCAAGCACTTATCTGAGCATGAAAACGGGAGTGATTCGATTTTCGAATTAGGTTTGGTTTTTGGAAGACGAGTCTTGTTTGAGCAAAAGCTCTCTTCACAGAAGCTACTTCTGCTCCATCTTCCGTATCGAATTCACACAAAATGAAACACACTCCATCTCCATTCCTAAAACAGGTTCAGCTAATAGTGATCGAACCATTTAGTGATTTACGAATTTAACAAAGCCTCACAAGGATTCAGAATATGCAAAATCATGATTCATGAAATTTTGAGGTTCTGACCGTTAATGTAAATTATGCTTGCCTGGATTCAGTTAGTATTTATTTTGGCACTGTAGGTGGAACTTGATTTGCTTGTATGACCATGCCTGCTTGTCAAAAATACCCTGGGATTCCCGTTAATTAGGTTAGGTTTCACAAATCAGGTAAGAAAACGCCAACAATTATGTTTAGCTGCATGATTTATTTCAATCATTGGAAGGAAGCTCAAGGTCATTGGTAAATCCATTGGTTAAATTGGATTCATTCGGCTCAGACCGTGGCAAGCCAGCTCTCAATTGCTTCATAATGCTTGGAAAGCCAATCCCGATTAGTTTCTACCCTCGAAATTGAAGCCTGGATGGAAGCGATCGTATCCGGGGAAAGGTCACCGTTGGCGGCAATGAAGTCCTCCAGCTAGATAATTCAGTATAACACAGTATGTCAAGGAACTCAAATGTCATTGACAAAAATATTAATAATTAAATACCGTATCCCAATCCTAATTTCAATTTAAGTGACAGACTCACCTGTTCAATTTGGTCGTCCCTGTTGAAATGAGTGCTCAGAACCGTGATAGTGCTGCTAATGGCTGCTTCTCCACCAGCTCTAGAAGAGGGGGGAAAATAATTCATGTGGTGTTGTACCTACGTATATTATAATTTAAAATGAAATACTTACAATGCTATAATATTTGCCTTATTGTCGGTGAGGTAGCCCAGCACGTGGGGACTTGTAGCAGTATTTCCAGCAATTTTTTCTAACAACGTTTTTCTATGAGCAGCCGGCATCGCATTGCCAAAATCTACCACCAAGGCAAGAGCCCTAGATACACACAAATTAATTCAATTACTATTATAATTAATTTAATTATTAACCGTAATTCAATATTTGTAACTATTTGCTTTTACGCATCAGATGAAGCACGGTCAAGTCCACATGCTAAGGCATTTAGCAGAAGACCACGGTGTCTGGCAGTCAAAGTTGCGTCAAAGTATCGCTCCTGAATAAAAGTTCTCAAAGCTGCGTCTCCTTTCGAAAATGCTCCGCAATAAATCATAGGTTGAATGTCCGGAGCAATTCTGCGGAGAAAATGTGATTTTTTTTTTAAAATTAGAATTTACTCGTATTTGCGTAAATATTTTTTTAGACGACGTAAAATTAGCAAATATTTCCGAATCTCACAGCAAAATAAATAGCAAATCAAATAAGGGTTTACCGCACCTTACTTTCACTGCAAAATGTCTAACTTGCATTTCCTTAAGTTAGGTTAGATTAAGCGCTCGTGAAAAACTTTAGTAAACGCGGTTAGGGTTTTGCCTTGAGGACATGTCGACAAAGAATGTAACCTATGAACCTGCGTTTGTAAAAGCAGGTCAGACAGATGTGGAGAAGATTTGCGGTGAACTGCGTTTTTCTTCGGCTAACTTAATTGTGGTCAACTTAGTACATCTAGCGGTAAGAATCGAATTTTTTGCGGTAAGGTTATATCATTTCTCTTAAAAACAACACTCTCGCGTGAGATGGAAACCGCACTATTACTTGTTTTCAGTTGGTGTCTCCATCCAAGCATCCATGAGCGGTTCGGCAGTATTAAAACAAATGGACAGTCCAAGACTGCAGGCCCAGTCCAATAATTGAGCTCGGAGCATTGTACGAATTGCTAGTTCTCCAGGAACCATGCCACCAAGAGCTTCCAATTGCGGAAGGATCTTGGATGCCACGTGAGTCTGAAATCATTGACCAATGTCTCGCGTCACACATAGGGCCTAATTTACTCTTTGTTAGCAGCACTGTATGGGTGTATTACTGATTTCGTCAAGCAACATTTAATTACCTTGAAATTCGGAAGAGCTGGCGTGCCCGTGAGCCCAACGTAAGCTTTCCTCAGCTGCAACAAGGCCGTTGTCCAGACGATCAGCTTATCCTCGTTGTGAAGATACTTGGTGAAGTCTAGTGCTCTTTCAATACCGATGTGTGCTAGAATATTGTACAATAATCGTTAAAGTATCCATTTAAGTCAATAAATTCGAAACCCAAAATATAGACAACTTACAATTGTAGGCCGACGCAAAGTAATCATCCAGAAGCTGGCTTCTGCTGGAGGTGCTTATAACGTCATATTTGGAATTCAGCTGAGCTTTCAGCAAGGTTTCAAAGTGTTCGTCGTACAATACGCGATAATAACCTGGAGATAGAATAAACAATTAGCATTGCCAAATCACAGCTTAAATATATACATATATATTTTTCGAGTCTATACTTCTGGCATCTGGATTGACGAGAATCCATTTGTCCGCGTCATCCACCACAACCGCCTGAAGAAGAACATTTGAATGGATCCACAATTTCGGATTCCAATTTGCAGATGTGAAGTCGGGGTTAGCTTCTGTGGCATATGTGACCGGGATTTCCCATAGTTCTTTAGGTCCAGTATATTCGTCATTTACTTTTACGGGTCCAAAGGCTTCCTGTAAAAATTAAGTGGCTTAGATTACGAATCAGAGAAATTCAAAATTCGAATACTAAAGCTTGATTAACTCAATTATCAAAGGCCGAATAAATTTTCGTTATTGTCAAAAAATATGTTTGTGACCAGCTGAGTTTATGAGTTCAAATTCTTTTCTGTAGGGTTGTTTCAATAATTTTGAGCCATTTCGAAACAGCTCTAACACCGACGAAAATGAGTGAATCCGGTAGCTACTTTCGCCAAAAAGTAGTAAAATAAATATATTTAATTACAGCAAAAAAAAATGGGTAAAAATATCAATACGAGTAGATTTTACTACAATTTTAGTCGAATTTTTGTTCAGAACTGTTTTTTATCTTTTGCTATTTTATTTATTTTAATTTTTTTGTTTTGCAGTAATCGTTGGCGCCTCTGTCAAGTCAAGACGATACAATTTTTAGAATATGCTTCAACCTTG
This sequence comes from Ceratophysella scotica, assembly GCA_034694025.1. Classification (NCBI taxonomy): domain Eukaryota; kingdom Metazoa; phylum Arthropoda; class Collembola; order Poduromorpha; family Hypogastruridae; genus Ceratophysella; species Ceratophysella scotica. The sequence continues at coordinate 6,199 of JAQFXZ010001096.1, read as the reverse complement.
AAGATATGAATTCTTGCTATTTATGCTTGACAGCCTTCTTTTATACAAAAAATGACGAAATTTGTTTTTGGATAATTTGCAAAATTAATGCGATTTATTCGTCCGCACTCCTTTGTAAAATCTATTGAAACTTTTAGCAGACAATGGCAGTTCATATCTATTCAAGTTTGAAAAAATCTGGCAAAAATTGTGTAAATGCAAAGATTTTGAAATTTCAACTAAATTCACGACAAAAATTCCATACTCGACTATTTTTGTAATAAAAACTGTCGATATGGATATTTTACCCAATTTTTAAGTTTCAGCCCAATTTATGCATTTTTGTCTATTGCTTTAAAATAGCAGAAAATTAGAGAAATACTCCCGTATAGCAGATGAAGAGAAATTGAATTTTAGCAAATTGGATTAACGTTGAACGTTACCTGTGTCAAATGAATCTTAGTTTTGGAGGCCCTTGTCACACGGACAAGTGGAAAACCGCTTTGAAGCGTCCACGAGTTCATGATATCGCTCACAGACACATCTGCTGGAAGTCTTTCGTCCTGATGAGCAAGTTCGGTGAAGACGTCAAACAATTGCTCCTGAGTAGCACTGCCATATTGGCTAATGATTTCCAAAAAGTTGTGTCACTAGATTGAATTCATTTGAGAATATTCTACTATGTGAATTCTAAATTGCTTACTGATCGTCAAGATACTTTCTCATAGCTGCTTGCAATGTTTCTTCGGTGAGAAACGACTGCATCATGCGAATTAAAGATGCTCCTTTTTCGTAAATAATTCGACTACTCTGAGATTGAATGTCTGCTGTCCATGATCCTCTGATCGGATGAGATGTTGCAAGAATGTCGTTCTCCATGGCAATTTGAATTGTGTCCACCACAACTCGGTTCAATGCTTCCAGCTGAGGCTCTGCATCTTCAACTCCCAGGAATTGTAAATATCTGGCAAATCCTTCTTTTAGCCAAAGATCATTCCACCAATTCATTGTCACCAAATCACCAAACCTGGAATATTTTAGGTAGGTGCTAATTGTTTGCAGCAGGTTAGAGGAATTGCGAGGGTCGTTTCAAAAGTTCCCAAAAGTCAGTAAATCATCCAAAGAATATTGAAATATTTTAAAGAACACGCAATTTTTATCAATAATTTAGGAATTTGTTACAGTTTTCATGAATATTTGCGAAAAATTGAAACCTCGGTGATTCTAATTTCACTTTCAAAAGATGAGGAGTACGGAATCATGCAATATTGCTTCATTTTCAATACCGGAAAAATTACCGACAATTTTGGAAATACCGATGAAATACCCGACAGTATTGGTGTATTTTCTTCCAATTTTCTAATTGCTCTAAATTTAAATTTGGGATTCAGAAAATTCGTGTTAACTTCGTATGTGACTTCAAGGCAATACTACCGCTTCAGTCTAAGTCCAATTACCGGAAATTTCATAGGTATTGCATCCGGCGTATTGCAATCACTGGCGCGTAAGCTCAGACTCTCGTAAACAGTATTTTAACAATCCTAATGACAATATTACCAGTGATGAGAAACTTCATGAGCAATCACAGCAGCTTGTCGCCATTGCTCGAATTGAGTCGACTCTCCTTCAACGAAAATCATTAACGGTATGCGGTACGTGTTCAAGCCCCTGAAAAAATATTTGGTTCAGCTGAGGAATGTATTTTAAATTTGAAGTGTTGAAACATTTAAAATTGAAGATTTCTCATCAGTTTACCAGTTCTCCATTGCACCCGCCTCAAAGTGCGGAATAGCAACCGAATCCAATTTAGGAATTTGATAAGGACTATCAAAATATTCGTGAAAGTAGGACAACAGTTTGGCTGCAACCTGAGCAGAAAATACTCCAGTTCCTCCTTCCATTTGATTAGGAGGACCCCAAGTCTGCATGTTTTAAATTACTAAATATTTAAATCCTTCACTGCTTTCGAGCTTAAAAAATTCTGTTGTGTTTTTTGTGGCGTCACCTTGACAGGAACTCCCGGGTACAAATCATCCGGCGCTGTCTCAGATGTGAAATCCGATACGATGATTGCGATTAAATAAGTTGGCATGTTAACTGTCGTTTGGTAGACATCATAAACCCAATTAGCAGGATAGTCTGGGCTGTAAATTAAAATTATGGAGGATGTGAGCGCACATATTTTGTACTGGCCTGGCAGGCAGTCATGCTCAGATTCGTAACTTACATGGGCACAGGCTCGCCGCTAGCTTTCGGCATGTTGCATAAGCTGTGATAGCCATTGTCATTTCGTCTTCCAATACGAATGGTAAACGTTGCTCTCAATGCGGGTTCGTCAAAGCATGGAAACACCTTTCGAGCTCCTAGTATACAAAATCGTTGAAAAATGACGGCAAACTACCAAACGCTACTTATTTCCACTTTTAAGCAGTCATAATTTTTTGCTTACCCGTTTTTTCGAATTGCGTTGTTGCTAGATCTCTGAAAAATACAAGCAAATGTCAACAAATACGATTTAAATTTCGAATACGACTATTACAATGTTTCTTTTAATTACTTGGTGACTCCAGCATTATCGACGTAATAGCTTCTGTATAACCCGTCCAACCCGCTGCCGTCTGGGTCATTGGTCACTTTGGCTACGAAATTTATGGTAATTGTGTACTCCTGACTCACCACCAAAGCCTCGCTCAGAGTTATCACTACAGTATCCGTTTCCGTTCCCGGATTTACAACTGTCACTGTTGGCGGGGTACCCGTGGCAGTCCCAATCTGAGTATACATTGATTATCCTTATCATAAACACGTTGATCTGTGTGTCGTGTATGTATGTGTGTATGTATGTATGATCACTATCTCCTCCCAAACTACTCAACCTACAACCATCAACGATACCTTAAAATTTAGCTAATTTTCCCGTTCAGACCGTAGGGTGGTTTTGGTTGACCCAACCTTGACCCCTACTTGACCCTGGGTCAAAACGTACTTCTACCATGCAAAGTGCATGTACGTATTCACTTCTCTCATTCATTTCACATTTCACTTTCAACTTTGTTTATGTCAACATACAATATACAAGCTGCGGGTCGGGCTCTCATAGCAACCTTAATATAACTTCATACATGTTCAACTTATGTTGCACTACTTGACATTAAATACATGTTGATATAAATATTCAAGCTCAGTTAACCCAACAATTTGTCACCTAAAGTAACCTTCGGGAATTGTATTTAAATTTAATAACTATGGTTCTAAATACCAACAGGTCATAGCATGGTATCATAGGTCAAACTGATACCGAATCGTAGATCGGAGTATTCGCTCGTATATATATATATATATGTATAATTTGTGCGTACGTAAAATACAAATGTGTACTGGGTGGACAGTGGGCAGTGGGCACCAGAATTTTCCTTCTGAGAAATTCGGTACCTTTGACCAAAGAGCGAAGTTGAGCTTCATTTTTATTTGAAAAAGTATTCCAGGTGTTTCAATTTTAAAAAAAAACGGATAAAAATTAACATACTAAACATTTTTTTTACATAGACAACAAGTCTACATCATAGCCATTTTAAAGATGGGGACAATTCTCGTGCCCACCCTGCATTACACCCGTATTTATCTCAGCAGAAGCTAAAAGTCAGGACACAACTTACAGTGACATCAGCTAGAGCAAAGGTAATATCTTGAGAGTGAAGTGTGACTTCGGTTGTACTTTCGATGCAGGTCACAGTGATAGTGACAGTTCCTGGAGCCGTATACTGTCGTACAGCTCCTAAACTGTCATCCAGAATGGGAATAATGTCTAAGTCATAGTGTGATGGAACAAGCGTATTCGGCAGCCTGAACCTAGTCTCCTGCCGGGTCTTAATGAATTCACTTTCGTATGGAAACCCAGTCTGTGCTTCGAGTTGTAATGGCGGAGATGCATTTGACGCAAATGCGCCAAGAAGCAAAAGTCCAAGAATGGATTTCATGGACATTTTTTTCTAAATTAGAGGAGCGATTTCACTATGGTCTGCTTCAGCTGGCGAAGGAATAAATTATGAGCCGTAATACTGTAACGTTTTTTTGGATTGGTAAGTGGATTTGTACGGTTCAATATAAATTGACACTCCAGCAGAAGTGACATGACATAACCTCTGCGGGATTTAATCACATTATAATATTATCTCGGCAACTGAACTAATAGGAGTGTTGAATAGTTGAATAGTCGAATTTTCAAATTGAAGTAGTGTAAATTATCGTCTCTCAATTATCGAAAATTACTGCTTATCAGGAATAATATTGAACTTTCGAGATCAAATTGAATTCAAGCGTACGTGATGGGTACAAAATGCGTCAGAAATATTTGTGTAGTACAAAGCGCATAATCAGAGTTATTTTTCAGAAATAAACAAAATGTATTTAACGAAATCAATATTGAGATAAGTACAGAACAGACATCTACGTGTCTTTGACTAATTACGTGATGCAAGTACAAGTTGTGGTTACATATGAAGTCAGTTTTTCAATTAGCTGCTAACGTTTCCAATCAACCACGGTCAAAGCGGAGATAAAAAATACACGGAAATTCATTAATCCTTGATTGAGGCCAAGCGTGTGGCTTCATCCATTTCATGGGTTTTCGGTTTGATAACACCTCCACAGCAAATAGTTACGGGCATGATGGAATTGTACGCTAAGCGTTAATAACATGAAACAAATGTTTTATTGCCAATTAGTAGCAGTGTTTCGAGGTTAAACCTTGAAACACTAACGGACTATACCTTAACCCATTTTGCGTACGATTAGAGCTCAAACCTGATTTCTCAACGTTATATATTGGGATTCATTAAATTCGCGAATAGCCGAAAAGTGTTTTAATATTTTAAAATTTTACAAACTCAACCCGGAGACATAAATGACGTGGCTTTGAATGTTCTTCCTGATACCAACTATTAGCTCACGAAAAGTCCATAACAACCGCAACATTAAAAACCACAAAATGAGTTTAAACACGAAACATTAAATTCAGCCGTTTGCCGCTGCATATGTAGTGCACGCTTCTAAAAATAAAGGATTAATTGCTAATTTGCTCCTTTGAACTAACTTGTACAAGGTAGATTCATTCCAGATTTCGGTGTCAAGTTCGGAATTAGCATACATTCAAACCCCAAAACCCAATTTAAATGTATTTCCTGAAAATACTTGCGTTTTTGCATGCGCCATGCCATGCGCATTATTTATTTGACAATTTTGCCGGGACTTACAAGCAAAATTGCCGTAGCTGGATGGAATTGCGCCCTGGTAGGGCCTGCATGTTGCTCAAAATTTTCTTTGAACTAATTGTTCCTTTTTTGTGCCGCGGTTTTTAATGTTGCTGTTTTTAATGCTGCGATAGACTTATGCAGTTTTATGATGTTGTTCTTAGTAATACGGTTTTTAATGACGTGGTATTTAATCCTGCGATGGAGTTCTGCAGTATCGTATTTACATACTGTTGTTTTTAATGAAGAGTTTCCAACTGTTGCTGTTTTTAATGCTGCGATCGAACTATGCGAGTTTGATGATGCGGTGTTTATGTTGCAGTTTTTATGTACTTATAGCTGTTTTTCCTGAGGAGACAGGTTTGGTTTTGCCCCTTTGGGAACCAAAATAACAACCTTCTACCGAAAGTATGCATTGTCCCCCCCCCCCTAAAATGTTCAGCCATCCAAAACTTCAAGAAGGAGTAACTTCAGCGAAAAAATTAAAGACGCAAAATAATTGAAAATTGTGCCAAACCTTTGTCCCATCAGGTTTGTAGCCATGTAAACTTTCACCCTGAGCTGCTATACCCAAAAATAGGGGTTCAGGTCCAATTTTGAGGCAAATGCTTATGTCCCACCCTTCCACGCGTATGATTTTGTTACACGGCATGCGATTCTGCTGCAATAATTTGATGTTTTACACAAAACTGTAGCTCCACTTGCTACAAAGTTATGGCATTCCAAATAGACCCCTCCCCCAAAATGAATTCAACTACACGAAATTGGCATGGAGCGTGGAGGACAGGAACTCAAAACGTTCCGATTTCCGATATCAAAAAACTTAAAGCAGTAGTAACTTTAGCGAAAAAGTGAATGACACCAAATAATTGGAGAGTAAGTTACATCTTTTTAAAATCATGTTTGCAGATATGTACTACTTCACACGGCGCGACTATTCCAAATATAAACTTTCAGGTACACATTGCCAA
>JAQFXZ010001095.1:0-13692 GCA_034694025.1 Ceratophysella scotica | reverse complement strand
TGGTGTAGCGCAAAACCGCTGCTGGTCGTTTGGCTTGAGATGCCTGACTTGCGCCACGTACAAAAAAAGCGTGACATACGGACGGACAGACGGACAGACGGACAGACAGGAGGATTACATAAGCCCTCGGCTTGAGGAAGCCAGGTCTAATAAAACCAAACAATTCGATCAAAATCCTCAACCAATTATTTACCAATAAGTCACAATTAGGTCAGGGGTTATAATAGTACATATAAGTAGAATATGTTCAGCGTGATGGGAGAAGAAGGGAAATGAGTGGAGTTGGTCAGAGGAAACCATTTACTTCCATTATTTCTGTGACTAGAAGAGAAAAGAGTGGAATTTGGAGAGAAGGGAGAATCATCGGGATGGGGAGTATTCTAGATTCTAGGTCTGTTCAATTGGTTCAATGTTCCTGCAGTTGGGCGTCTGTAGAGTCTCGCCAGGCTGCAGATTCCCGCCGTAGTTCTCGAGAACACGAGGGTAGGCCCGCTCGAAGTGAACCAGTCTCCCGTTCTCCATAGCACCGCTCACGAACAGGTCCCTGCATCTGTGGACCGTGCGACGTCCATTCTGGAACTGGACGTAGTAGACCACCAAGTACGCCCTGCTCCACACGTTCGTCCCTTTGAACTGGAACAGAAGACAGAAGCAGAGCCTTAGAGCTTATTACACTCTTTTCTCAGTTCAGAGCTGGAGGTAAGGCTGAGAAGGGGTCATGGAGTGAGACGGCGGCAGGACGGAACGGCCAACCCGCCCTCTCCTTCCTCCAATCCGCCACTCAACTCCGAGTCTGGAGGAACAAGATGACCAAGTTGAGAATGATTCTGCTCTCACGTGTTTGAGGGGAGGTGGGGTGGAGAAGGCTTGGTCCAGGTTGTGTGGAGTGGTGAGGATGACTGAGTCGACTGGTTTGTGGTACAGACGGTACTGGGCTCCTCCTCCGTCCCTCTCCAGCTGGTCTAGAACGTTCCGGGCATGGAGCCAGGTGGTCCAGTTCTCCAGGCTCCATGAGTCACATCCACGACCCTCCGCAGAATCTGACACAATCCACACTTCAAACTCGGCCACCCTTCAGGAGTGGACCACTCAGCCTCAACACACTCCTCACGAGCCTCATTCATGTTAAGAAAAGTCTTAGAGTCTATTTACCCGAGTTGATGAAATGAGCCAGTTTGAAAGTGATCCAGGTGGCACTGAAGGTGGGGCAGACCATGGAAAGACCGCACAGAACGCCCAGAAGACACAGGACGACTTGGTGCATTCGGGAGAAGTGGCGGGAGATGGGGACGGCTCCAGTTGTACATGGGGAGGAATCTGGGCTGACGAGAGGTGGAAGAGAGGCTGAAGATAAGGTGGAGAATAGGAATGGTGGCGTGGGAGGAAGAGATGGACTGGACTGGTCAACAAGGAAACCAGGAGTGATAGGAAGTGGTGGTCATGACAACGAGTGATCGAGGAATGAATAAGGAACAACTCCCTCTCGGTCCACAAATTAAGACACATTTATTAGGCCCAGAATTTGAAGTGAGTTCTGAGAAGAGTGCGGGTGGCTGCCTGAGTGCCTGAGTGCAGACCTATTTGTATCTAGTACATAGTAGGACATGAATAGAAGAAGAGTAAAGCTAGAGAGAGAATAGAGGCTGCTATGGCTGGTCCCCTGAGCTGCACACTTCCTTCCCAATCCGCGGGTGCGGGTGGCGGGTGGGTTGACCTACTTCCTGGTCTGCTTGTTCTTGTTCTCTTGGCTGATGGCGTAGGTTCCCTTGGGCATCTTGCTCGTCGAGCTGGAGACGGAGGGAAGGGGAGTGATGGTGGGTTTGGGAGGTGGGAGGGAGGGCGGTTGGTCCGGCTCCTCCTCCGACTTGGGTCTCAGGGACACTGCGGCGGCGCACTGGCAGAAACGGAGTCCCTGTACCTCCCTCAGATGAGCCCAGCTGACGACGAGCGTGTAGAGGAGGAGGATCCAAGGGAGGAGGAAGAGCAAGGTGAGGATGAGCAAGTCGTGACAGGCATGGATGTGCTGGGTCAAGTACTCCACGCAGCCCTGTACCACAACAGACATTAGACTCAGTTGGGGATTGGGGAAGAAGGAGGTGGGGAAAGGAGGTGGGCCAGAGAATGGATGGGAAGACCTTTCTCTTTTCCCCTCTCTGCTGGCTCAAGTCTGCGTCTTACGCTCGTGTAGATGTTCTTGAGTCGGTCAGCGTCTCCCTGGAAGATGTTCTTGTTGCAGCCAAGTCCGGGTTTCCTGCAGCAGGACACAGGCACGTCTTCGTCCGGACCCAGTGCCAGTTCTGGCGGCAGCTTCTCGATCCGGTTCGAGAGGTCCAGCTCCAGATTGTGGAGGTAGGCGTTCCACGTGAGGTTGTGCCTGCAGCTCGAGAACCGCGAGTCGTCCTTGTCGTTGTTCGCATTGATCGCGTCGAATCGGCCTGACGCCCTGTTGTAGTCCTGGTAGCCCGTCAGACCACAACACCTCTGTCAAATAAACAGAAAAGAGCCTGAAAAAAGCCTTGGAGAGTTGTGTGGGCTAGGGCTGAGTGGGAGGACGTGGGAGGAGTGAGGCACTCGTGCCAATGTTTGGCTCAGTGTGTGGGGGGGGGGACCCAGACTGCGTCTGCTTACAAGGGACTAGTGTGTCCGGAGACAGGAGGTGGGTCTGGAGAGAGGGAATGACCTACTTGTTTGTTTTGCAGCGCTTGTTCTGCGTAGGTCAGATTGTTATTTTCGTAGAGAAAGGAGAGCTGTCCTCTGGTGACGCGTCTCTGGTAGGAGGTGACCAGACTGAACCTCCTCATCCTCATCTCGTACTCCACCGTGGAGGCCACGTAGTTACGGACCACGAACACGCTGAGGAGGGCGAGGAAGACCATGCCCACCTGTGGACCCAACACGACTAGTCAGACTCTGCACCTCGTCCTTGCTCAGAGAGAGGAAGGAGTTGGAGAAGGGACGGGACATAAGAGAACATGGTTCATGCTCAGAATCTTAATTAGTAATACTATCGTACCGACCATCCGAAGGCGAAGCCGGGCTGGGCTCTGAAGGGGTACATGATGCCCACGTAGATGAGGAGGAGGAAGAAGACGAGAGCCCAGCAGAGGATGTGGATGCAGAGGAGGGGGAAGAGGAGGATCTGGATCTTGCGGGACAGCGTGTACTGACTCTGTGTCCTCACCAGCACGAAGATGGCCACTCCAATGGAGAGGAACTGGAAGGTCAAAGAGTGTCAAATAGACCCCAATTAGTTGTCAGGTGTAATGTGTATGAGAGTTGATGAGGGGGGAATGGTAGTGTTACCAAGGCGGGTGAGAGGAGCACACCGTACTTGATCCGAATTCGGTTCTGCTTGCTTAGTCTTAGTCTGGGCATGATGAAGGTTCTTAAACACGTGAGAACTACTTTGTGTGTATGTACGTCCTGTGTACTCGGAGCACCTGACGCTTGAGAGCTGGACGGACTACAAATGTCTTCGCTCCGCTTTTCTCATGAGTGGAGGTCGAGGGGTGTGGAGGAAGGTGAGGGGAGTCCTGACTGTCCTGACTCTCCAGCGTGGAAGACGCTACAATTTGGGAGAAAAAGAGTCATTCTGGCCCAGGAAGAAGACGGAGGAGAGATTTTGACAATTGGAGCCAGATTGGACCACTCAGCCCTCCAAACACCGCTTTTCCCCACACTCCCACTAATAAACAAGAAGAGTGAGATGGACTGAGGAGGTTGTCAGGTCAACGAGTCATTCCGCCGCCTCATTTCCTTCTAGCTATCAACTAACTACTCCATCCGGTCTTAACCTATATTCCTATATCTATTTATGGTTTGATGGGACTGGAGTGACAGGCCGCGACATGCGAGAGCCGAAGCTCAATCACTTTTTCCGAGGGGTGAGTGAGAGATGGGGAGAAAAATGAAAGAATGGGACCAACGACACGGATCTGTCCAATGCTGCCTCTTTTCCTTTACTGCATACAAGTAGAAACAAGTGCTGGATACTGAACGGAAGGGAATAATAGTAGTAAGTTCTCATAGGAGTAGTCAACTTAGGATCCTGAACGAACATAGAGATCTGTAGTGTGTGTTCTAGTCTAGTCTAGTCTAGGAGTGAGTGCATGAAGGTGGAAGGAGCGGAGTTGAGGGTGGAGTGGGAGGTGGACGGTCTGTTGGTGGCGGGGACGTAGGGCGTGGGTCGGAAGCCTGGGTCCGTGCCCTCCCGGGGACGGGTGAGGAGCGGGCTCTGGGCGTGGTTCATGAAGGGGCTGAGGAGACTCAAGACGCGCTGCATGTAGGCCATCGGCTCAATGCTGCTCAGGTCCAGAGCCAGGAACTCCTCACCCAGACTCCGCATCAACTCCTCCTGTCGTTGGCGTGTCAGCCCAAAGTCCCGCCTCTCGATGCTCTCTTCGCCGAGCTGACGACGAACCAACTCCTCCATCTGCAACCAACCACACAACACAAGCTGTCTCAATGAAGCCTGCATGCCGTGTCTGAGCTGGAAGGAAGAGGGTGCGTACCTCCAGACTGCGCGTAACGGTCCCTTCGGGAATGCCCACGTTGTCTGCGACCAAATGAGCAAAGCTGGACTTGCAGCTTCCGTCCTTGAGCTTGAACAAGTACACGATCCGGTTCTCCTCCTTCATGAACTCCATCGTCTGCCAAGAGAGAACAAAGGAGACATAAGGAAGAGCAGGGTGAGTGCGCATGGGCGGAGCTGGGTGCGTACCTGAGGCTTGAGCAAGGGGGAGTAGGCCAGATGGTCCATGAGAGAGTAGTAGTGGGTGGAGACGAGGAGGGTGGGAGAGTCCTGTCCCCGCTCTGCGAACTCCTCCAGCGTGGCAATGAGGAGAGAGAGGCCGTCCGCCTCAGCCGTCCCCTTCCCGAACTCATCGACGATGACGAGAGAGGACTTGGTGGCGCTCCGGAGGGCCAGAGACATCTGAGGTCACAGAACAAGAATCAAGCTCCGTTCTGGAAGGATTTGAGGAGCTCAACTCTAGTACCACTCTATATACGAGTAGCCTACCTGGTTGATGTCGATGAGGAAGGTGGAGAGCCCTGTGGACACGGACTCCTTGGCGTGGATCCTCGTGCACACCTTGTCCAGTGTGGGGATGACGGCGGAGATGGCAGGCACGAAGCACCCGCTCAGCCCCATCAGAACCAACACGCCCACCTAAATCACACACACCCAACTTCACTCTCAGCTCAGTCAAGACTCTCACTGTCTGTGTCGCAGGCCTGTTCTGTGCTCTTCCATTGTTCTGATCAGCTTGGTCTGCATGGCCCACCTGCTTGAGGTAGATGCTCTTGCCACTGGCGTTGGGTCCGGTGAGAAGGAGGATCTTCTCCTGGTCGTGGAAGAGCGTGGAGTTGGGCACGAACTCGCAGATCTGCTCCACCAGCGGATGTCTCCCGCCCACGATCTCCATCCGCTCCTCACCACTCACGATCCTGGGTCGGACGTAGTTGTGCTCTCGAGCCACTGACGCCATGGCCATCAAGCTGAACAAACAAAACAAGGAAAGGAGACAATTAGGCTGTGCTGGACACGTGAAGGTGTGACTGAGCTGCGCAGTCGAGTGCTGGAGCAAGAAGTCGGTGCTTGTGCGGAAGAGACCAGACGAACCTGTCCAGTTCCGAGACGAGTGTTCCGATGTGGAGGAGTTTGGCCGAACTGCTCAGAATGGTCTCTGTCAAGCAGATCATGATGCAGGCTTCCAAGTCCATGATGGCCACTTGACAGTCCCCAAGAACAATGTCCAGTTCTGGAAGAAGAGGAAAGAGTTCAAACAACAGGCCATCTCCTCATTCCTACCTCCGAACAGGCGAGTGGAATAGGAGGGACCCCAGGAACCTTGTTCATGCATAATTTAGGAGAAATTGGGAAATGTTGCACAGCGGAATCCCAAGGCCCAATCCGCCTCCAGAGAATCCTCTCCAGTAAATGTTAAGACTCCAGCCAGACTCAAGTTATGACACGAGAAATAAGCCCGCTCTTGCACAGGGGACACGCGGATATAAAATTAGAGGGAAGCAGGTTCATAGTACCATTTGCCAACAGAGCTGGGACACAAGCGGCGAGCAGTCCAACTTGTTTTGGTCTTTTGTTTGGTTCATGGTCGGAGGGACGGAATAGTGTGGAGGGACGGAGGGGACGGAGGGGACGGAGGGGACGGAGGGAGATTCACACTCACCGTTCACTCTCGGACTCTTGTAGTAGACCAAATCCTGGCTCGTGAACTGGAAAGGAAGAGAAGCGTGTTAGTGAGAGGTGAGGGGTGGGAGGGAGGAGGAGAGAGGACTGACCTTGAACTCCAGTCCGTGGATCTCGTAGTCCTCCAGTTCTTCCTGCCAGCGACTCAGAGCGAGGAGGTAGCCCACTTCGGGGATGTAGACCACGGAGCACTGCTGCACGAACTCGGGCAACGTGCTCATTTCCTCCGCAGCCACCATGGACATCACTTCGGGCAAACAGGCGTACTCCTGTCTCTCTGCAACAAACAACATCCACCAACACTAAACACTTCGACTCACTCCTACTCCTACTGCCTCACTCACTTTTGTCCAGCTCGGTCGAGATTCCATGGTTGGCCACAAAGTGTCCTTGGAGCGACGACTGCTCGAAGTCGATCACTCGCATCATTTCCTGCGATGTGGCTCGAAGCACGTCCGACCTGCACTCCACTCCCACCTGCAACCCACACACAAGCAGCTCACAGCTCACTCTCTCTTTCAAGTCCTTCAGCTCACACCAACCTCACCCTAATTTCTACCAACCGACGCTGACTCACCTCTCTGAGAAGCTGGACTCCGTCTGGCTGAGCGGCAGTGAGTTCTCCGAGCAGAATGGAGTGGTAGATGGTTTGGTAGAGCTCCTTCCACTCCCGAACAGTCGTGTGCAGCATGGACAGCTTGAAGAGGAGCTTCTGCAATCACACAGCCACACTGCCTCATTAAGTCCACAGAACCGCCCTAATGCACCATGTTACCATTCACCGAGCCTATGTCATGTGTCTACGTGTGCGTGGTTGGACAGTACCGGGAGACTCTTGATGGACTTGATGTAGGTGGCTGCTGTGCGGATGAAGTCGGTCCGTGCTGGGTCCACACAGAACTGGATGAGATCCAAGCGTCGGTTGAGGAGAGGGCGGTTGCGCGTGGGACGGAGGAGCTGGAGCTTGAGGGCTTTCGTGCCTTGGCTCGAGTTGCAGCGGTTGAGGAGGTTGAAGACACTGAGGCCTTCCTTGCACCCGCCCCAGTTCCCCAGCTTCCTGCTCGCAGCCGGATGAAAATCCAGACTGAAGATCTGAAGACTGTTCCACGCAGTCTCGTCCACCATCACCAACTCGTCCCTGACACCACGTCAGATCAGAGGTCAAGAGACAGAATGACTCATGCTTAGGATTAGGGGGTGGGCGGGCTGACTTACATGGAGGAAATGGTGACAGTGAGAACAGGGACTTGTCCGTCCACGAGGTCCAGCTGAAGGAGCTCGATGGCCCTCGTGTCCAGGAACCTGAGAAGGGCTCCAGCCGCCCTCACCATGATCTCGTTGCTGAAGGGGATGAGGGAGGTGATGAAGAGGAGGTGCTCACGGGCCGACTGCGTCTTGGACTCCTCGGGAAGACGGAGTGCCTGGAGTCTGTGGCGACAGGCGTCAGGAGCGAAGTCCCGTCCACTCTGGATGAAGAGCTGAGGCCCGTCGTCGTCGTCTCGCTGAGCACTCTCCTCCTCCGACCCCGTGTCCACTGCCGTCAAGCTCTTGAGAACTTCCAGGAACCGCTCGTCTTGACGGGAACTGGCCAGGAGAAACCTAGCCAAGAACAGAATTTATCTTTCAGCTCCTTTGCGTGAAGACTGAAGGCCTGTGAAGCAAGGCGCAGAAGTGTAAACTCTAGAGCTACGTCTAGGAGCGTAAGACAACAATTGGGTGGACGACAGTAGGGCGGGGCGAAATTGACTTATTTTGTAACATTGAGATCCTGCGTATGTCAGGTCAGGTTAGGTTATTATTGTAGGCAATTACTATAAAGTCAGGTTAGGTTAGGTCCTGAATGAAACGCCCGCAAATTACTGTCTTATCAAGTTTTCCCCCGCCCAATGCCCAATTGTGGCAGAGGCATAATCATGTAGGAGTGAGTGCTTTGCTTACTTGGGACGGACTTGCTTGTTCAGCGTCTTGAGGATCATGAAGTCAGGTGCAGACTCCGTGATGTCAGGAACCAGGAAGAGCTGAGAAAGGACAGAAAGGATGAATAGCCAATAGCCAAGCCACTTGCTCACTTTGCGCAAAATAGGAACTATTATCATAGATGGGCAAGTGTTAGGCCCTCCGGCCCTCCGGCCCTCCGGTCCTCCAGCCCTCCGGCCTTCCGACCAAAAAAGGCCTTCTGGAGGGCCGGAGGGCTTTTCCCCATATGTTAGCATTAGGGAAACACAAAGTAGGCCCTCCGGCCCTCCGGCCTATTTTGGCCCTCCGGCCCTCCGAGCAAGCTTAGGCCCTCCGGCCCTCCGGAGGGCCGGAGGGCCTTTTGCCCATCTATGACTATTATATTGGAATCAGGCAGGGTTCGTAGGAAAATATGGGCGATATATATCATGATATTTTGGATATTTTGGATATTTTTGAATTGAGGACTCTAGTATGCAAATAATTCCCTTCCGTAGTCAGGCCAGGAAAATAGCAAAAATATCACAAATATCATTGATATTTTCATGAAAATATCAAAAATATCAAAAATTTCGTGATATTTCATGAAAATATCATGATATTTTTAAATCTTGCATAATTTCAATCTTTGCCCCGTTTCTACTCATGTTGGACCACATACTCCGTAGTAGCTCGCATATATTACAACTTCGTAGGAATTCATTGGATAATCGTTTCAATGCGTAAAGCAGCATATCACTATTTCAGAAATCATCTTTCAATATGCATTCATAGCATCAATACTGCCTGTATATTCCATATTAAAAAATGTATTTAGGTCGCATTATACGAGTACAGCAGGATTTTATTTTATTCGTGTGCGCTCTTTCATTTTTTAATCCGATGGTGAACTTGAAATAGAAAAGCAGCAGTGAACTTTAGGACAACCTTCGCCAAACGTTTGAAAAGTATTTGTTAACATTTCCTTTTCTTCTTGCTCGTTGAACATTAACTTATATAAGATACTTGACTAAGATTCACCTTATATCAATTGACTTAATTATTAGAAAATCACAATTTATCGGTGCAAATGACGCAAATAGGATTTTTAACTGTATTATGAAAAACCGCAAAAAAAAATACGAAAATATCAAAAATATCCGATATATCATGAAAATATCATGATATTTACGAACCCTGGTTGGAATGGAATGGTGGGGGAGATTGGGTTAGAAGCGTAAATGAGAATGGAGCTTACCTCGGATGAGTCGATGTTGTAGTAGGCCGCTCCCAGCTTCCCACCGCCCCACACGACGGACAAGACAGCCTGTTCCAAGCACAGGAAGTAGATTAGATTAGCATTCCAGAAATAGGATCCCATGCATGTGTGCATGTGCGATGTGCTGTGCGTGCATGTGCAGTGGAGTCAGGAAAACAGTTGGATGACAAAGAAGTAGGATAGGATGAAACGTCATGAGTAGCTGAGCTAGAGGGTGTTGGGAAATGTTCGGGAGTACGAAAGTTAGCTTGTCCACCTTTGGTCGTGACTGAGAGGAAAGCAAGTTTGGTTCCATACCCGCATCCGCCCACTTCCTGCCTCCCACCCCACCACTCATCCCACGTCGCCATCGCCCTCTCTTTCATCCCCACTACCTACTCGCGCTCAACAAAAACAAGCACAGGTTGGAATAGTTGGGATCTCCTATTGCTTCGAACTCGGATTGAAGCTCTCTGACGTAGGTAGCGGAGCTCCTCCTACTCTCCCTCGTCATCTCTTTTCAGTAGCGCCTAGCGCCTAGGTTGGACTCAGGACAGAGGACTACGGTATTATGTAAGTACTATGGGTATTACTTTGAAGCCTTTGATCCTTTTACTCACCTTCTCACCTGTCCTACGTCCTACATACTTTCGTACACAAGTATATCACACGCAAGTACTTTCGTCCACATATTCTACATTACATAATTCTATACCAAAGTACCACAGACCACATATACCTACTCTGTGATAGTAGGTACAGCATGTCTCAAAAGTAACGGCCACCCCTCCAGCTAATACATACCTCTTGTAGCTCCCAGCAACGTATACCACAACCTATACTAAGCTCAAGAGTTAGCGTTAGCATCCTTCACTAGTAGTTTGCAATGTATGTGAAGTTAGCATATACTTATCAATTTTAGACGCTATTTTCAAAAATACAGACAAGGGTTGGCCGGTACTTTGGAGAGAGCCTAGCCGGTGCCGGTACATACTCCACAAAAAGAAAAAGCTTTAGCTCATTGTGGCCATACTTGGACATATAAGGCGAAGTAAATAAGTGAGCGGGATGAGAAGTGTTGGCCACGAGTTAGCGCACAGTCTACAGAACAGTACATACATATGTGTATACTTAGTGTAAGTATAGTAGAAGTGAAGTAAAGTGTTAGGGGATCTGACCTCGTTCCAGTGTCCGAGGTCGTGGTCGTCATGAATGCCCTCCAGAACCTGTCTCCGTTGACGGAGAACCTCCTCATGAATGCTTCCTTGACTCCCAATCACGGTTTCCGTGTTCCAAGTTCCAACAGTTGGGTGATTTGGGGTTTGGGCATGAGGAGTCAGGTTTCCTGCGTTGGACGTTCCAGGCCCAGGAGTTCGGCAGTGAGGCGTACCGCTTCCTCTGTTCCACGTCCCAGCAGTTCGGGAATGTGGAGTCACGCTTCCTGGGTTCCAGGCTCCAGGAATTCGGGGACGAGGAGTCACGGTTCCTGACCTCCACGTTCCAGGAGTACGGGAATACGGAGTCCGGCTTCCTGGGTTCCAGGTTCCAGGAATTCGGGCATGAGGACTCACCGTACCTGAATTGGACCTTCCTGGAGTTCGAGAATGAGGAGTCCCAGTTTCTGGGTTCCAGGCAGCAGGAGTCTGGGGATGAGGAGTCTTGGTCCCTGAATTGGACGTTCCAGGAGTTTGGGGATCAGAAGTCAGGGTTCCTGGGTTCCAGGTTCCATGAGTTTGGGAATGAGAGGCTTTGGTCCCTGCATTGGACGTTCCAGGAGTGTGGGGATGGGGATGAGCATGAGGAGTCACGTTTCCTGTCGACCTTCCAGGCGTTTGAGGATGAGGGGTCCTCAAGTCCGGGGTTACGGAATTCATGGATAATGAGGGCCTCTGTGGTACACGAGATTCCAGTAGTTAGGGTTTACGGTGTGCAGCAGGTTCTACAACTTGGGAGAATTCGGATCACTCGCAGGTCCCACTTCACTGGCGACTTGGCGACTGACTAAAATAGTGACGTCTGACATCTGACTTTGATGGTTGAGGTTGTGTGTTGTGTTGTGAATCCGTGCAAGGAACGAGGAACGACAGAGGGTCCATTCAAATACTAGAACCAATACTTGTATTGTAACGCTAAGCGCAGTATATAGTATAGCATGCTAAGCTATATCCAGTAGAATTGTCATTGCCTAGCCACTTCTAATGCTTAACTTGCCATTGCCTTGCCATCACTATTAACCAGCCTCGCTTAAGAATGCTGTAATGTAAAAGTAATTGCAGGAAAACACCAAAATTAGATTTTTTAAAGAAAAATTCTTAACTGAAAGTACTGTAGCCGTATGTAGCAGATGTAAAGGGTATCCCGAATGTATTATTTTGTAAATCATATTGTTAAAGTTGTTGAATATGTAAAGAAAAGACTCTAAAAACAATGCTACTTGAAATACTAGTATTTTATGCTACTTCAAATGGATTGGATGCATCTCCGCAGGATGGATTGAATGCACAGTAGGTTATATAGTAATGTATATAATGTAGTGCAACTTGTGATGAAAAGTATTTCAAATAATTACGCATCTGAATGATGAAGGAAGTATAGAGACCGAATTATATTTTCGAAAATATTGGACCTTGGAACAATTTGGTATATTTAGCTACATCTGCATGGTGCAGTGCCTGGTGCATTAGCAATCCATGGATTTCTGAGTTGTTTGTCATTGAGTTGATCTGAGGTGAAGGAAGTGATGAGGGATTCCTGAACCGGTCAGGGAATCCGAGTGAGCAACTTGCGTCAGCTTCTTGAGTTTCTGGGCTCAGATTCAGGGCTGAGGCTGGAGTGCGCAGTCCGAGTTCTCGGGCTTGACACAGGCCTGGGACCCAGCGTGGAACCAATAGCCCGTCCCACAGTCATACACGCCCTCAACCTCTCCGTCCACACATTTGAAGAAGAGACTGCAGGAGGCGGGATGCGGGTAGAAGTTACGACTCCCTCCGTCCGTCGGGCACGTCAGCTCGTTCCCTTGCGTGGTGGGCAGCGGGGCATTGGTGGTGGGAGGCTCGGATGTTGTCGGGGCTGCCTCCGTGGTGGGAGCATCAGTTGGACCGGAAGTGACTGGTTGGACGGTCGTGCCTTCTGCATTGCACTGGAACGTCTCTTCGCGAACGCACTTGCGCGTCTCAGGGTCAGGGTTGAACAGGGTTCCCTCGGCACAGGTCTACGAACGGAATGCAAGAATGAGCAAGAACCTACTTCTTTGGAAGTAGAGCGTGGTTCTTTCGGTACGGGACTTACCTGGTAGTACGGAATCCTGTTGATGCAGATGTAGAAGGCGGTGCAGTCAGTGTCCTCTGCAGGAATGTTGTAGATCCCGTCAAAGTCGCACCTCACAGGTGGTCTGGTCGTGATTTCCGGCTCGGTGGTCGTCGTCTTCGGTTCGGCCGTCGTGAGTTCAGGAGCAGGAGTGGTTGTGGGCTCCACACAGGTGGACACTTCCTCTCGAACGCAGTCCAGTTCCACTGGGTCAAAGGAGAGGCCTACGGCGCACTCTGGAAATCAAATATTATCCAGCTAGAGTCTGACCTCCTCAGTTGGTGCTTGGGAAGGCAATCCAATTGTCTCAGCTGGTTTGGTACGTGTATGGTATTTGATATGGTTACCTTGAAGGACGGGAGTGCCGCTAGCGCAGAGGATGTAGAGAGAGCAGTTGTTCGGAATGGGAACGCGGTGGACTTCGTCAGGTCTGCAGAGAGGGGCTTGAGTTGTGAGCGGTTCCTCGGTGGTGGTGAGAGGGGGTGACGTGGTTACGGCGCAGTCCACCAACTCCTCCTTGTTGCACTTCCCTATGGACAGGTCAAAGAGGAGGCCTGGAAGGAGAGCAAGTAAGAGTGTGATAAAAGAGAGGCAGGAGGACGGCTTGGCAAGTAGGGATCGGAATGTGATTCTTACCAGGATGACAAACTGATGGAATGGCCATACCCTGGAACACAAATAGGAGCAAAGATGAGCAAAGATAAGAGATCTGGAGAAGGATGGCGTGTAGACATAGTGCAAAAGACAGTCTTGCTTGAGCTAGAGCAGTTGGAAATGGGACCGATAGTTCAAGTTTACCG
Organism: Ceratophysella scotica; assembly: GCA_034694025.1. Lineage (NCBI taxonomy): Eukaryota > Metazoa > Arthropoda > Collembola > Poduromorpha > Hypogastruridae > Ceratophysella > Ceratophysella scotica. The sequence continues at coordinate 182 of JAQFXZ010001095.1, read as the reverse complement.
CAGCCCCACCCACTTTAGTTGCATCTCGGTTGAGCCCTTGTCACGCTTTCTTGTCGTGTTCCAAACAGACTGCGTCCTTACTCAAAAATTGGAATACACGATATGCCTATATTGCTCTGATCTGTAACGTCTTCCTAGTCGTGCGGCGTGAGTATTTCCTTGGCTGGAAGTGAGTGGCTTGG
>JAQFXZ010001094.1:0-13716 GCA_034694025.1 Ceratophysella scotica | reverse complement strand
CAAATACGCTATTAGTGTCAAAAAATTTGTAATTTTTTGAACAAATTTTAGAAACATAGTAACCGCAATTTAAAAAATGTCACTTTTTCTCAAATCGGTCGATCTGGGGCAACCAACGCCAGTAGTGTAACTGTAACCTAGTTATTACTTTAAATATTCTGAATTTTCAGACGGATTCGTCTATTTGTTCAAGTTTTACAGCTTTTCCAAAATCGATCAAAATCAAAATTAATGAAACAACCCTCGTAATACCATGAAATGAAATCTTACAGTTACGATTATCTCCAGGTACTACTTGGCTTTACTCCGAGGTCACCTTTCCCAAGACTTTCTCACTATAACCGAATCAATCGGGAAGGACACCCGAGAACAGTACGCCAAAACCCGTATGGCTTCTGAATCAATGCCCTACTGCGCTCATCTTACAAGACCTGCAAAGACACATCTAATTGTATTAGACAGAGGAATATGTTATGGCTATCCCGCTACCAAAGTTCTTCTTCGTCCAATTACAGGCCGAAGACATCAACTCCGAATTCACTGTCACAATATCGGGCATACAATTGTCGGTGACTTCACTTATAGCAACAAGAAAGACTTATTTCCCTACCGCATGTTTCTCCACGCCTATAAGCTACAGATACCTAATCCACTGGAAGAAATTGATATTCACACTCCTGATCCATTTCTTTCGACTGACCACAGGAATGAATGGGAACCCTACCAATCCGTTTTAAGTATTGACGATGCAGTCTATGAACTGTGGCTCAAGGAATAAATGGCTGAAACAGAACATTTTTGACAATCGAAGTCAATAATTCAATTTTATATCAATAGCAATAACGTCGAGTGTTGAGTACATTGAGTTGGTTGCCCTTACATGACATTATATGACCAGGTTCACTATGAGTGCCGCATTGTTTGGATGAGTGACCACTTTCACTTGACTACTGGACTGGTACATCAATGGAAATGGCACATTTCTGAATAGATCAACTAATGGTAAGGAGGAGCTACATAGAAGCTACACGAGGAGAGGGTTGCACTACCTAATACAGCTACATGGAGCGCTCAAGCCAGATAACGCTTGGTCGCTCAGCAATACAATAATAAAGCTATATAAACTATCAAACATTGACTGCTTTTCTAATAGCTTCCAATACAGGAAGATACAAATACAATTGCACGAATCTAAAATGTTCGAGCTCATCGTTATATGTAGGTACTTGAGGAGATCCAAGTAAAGAATGAATCTAGGCAACTACACTTACAATTAGACAATAATTTTATATATAACGCTGTTTCTGTAAAAATACACACGAATATTGGTTAACATGAGAAGAGCTACTATACAACGCAAAGACTACTCTACATTTGTGAAGTGCTCGAAATACTGTGCACACACTAACATCTGGTATTGCGAAAATGTTTTTCCAGTTCAATGAAGCTTGCTAACACACAGGAATTTGTAGTAGAGGAGGTACTTAGTAGACTATTATCTGCACTTGCTTTATGGATGTGTATGTATAGCTTTCGGTCGATCAAATACTGAATCCATATTGCATTTGTTCCGAGTTGCCAGAGAGTTCTAGCCTGGCATTAGTCATTACTAGCACCAATGATGGTCAGAATGTAGATGAAGATGTTGACGATGTCCAAGTAGAGGTTCAGAGCCGCAAAGATGTATTCTTCTGGAGAAATGGAGTACTTGTGCTTCCCTCCCATCATCATCTGCGTGTCATAGACCAAGTAGACGGAGAAAATGAGAGCTCCAATACAGGCATAGACGATCTTGATGATGGGATATCTTGAGGACAAGAATGCAGAGAGGATTCCGAAGACGAAGAGGATCACAACAGCCACAAAGAGAATCCCTCCCATGGCAGTGAAGTCCCATTTCGTCTGGAATGAGAAGGCGGTGAGTGCCAGGCATACCACCGTCGTTACTCCAGCAGCAAGTAGAACTGCATCCGCTCTGTGTCAAGAAAACGCGTTTGTCAAAATATGTCGTATGGAAAGATGAAAAATGTCATTTCTGCTTTCAAATCGGTCAATTACCCAACGGATTAGTGAATGTGCCCTGCCCCCACTGATATCGTTTTTCTGCTACCCTATCACAATAATTCTTTTTTCGTTTCCTTCCTTCTCTTCTTCCTGTGTTTTATTATCTTTCTTTTTTCGTTTCCTTTTTTCCTTCTTTCTTTTTTTCCTTTCCTTTTTGTTCTCTTTCTTTTTTCTTTTTTCTTTCCTTTATTTCTTCTTTATTCATTCCTTTATTTCTTTTTTTCTTTCCTTTTCTTTTTTCTTCTTTCTTTTTCTTTTCCTTTCCTTTCTTCTTTTTTTCCTTTCCTTTCATTGTTCCTCTCCTGACGTCTTTCTACTTTTTTCTTCCTTCTCTTTTTTCTTCCCCTTCTTGTTCCCTTTTCCTTTCCTTTTCCCTCCTCTTTCCTTTTCCTTTCTTTTTTTCCTTTTCTTTCCGCTTTTCTTTTTCTCTTTTCTTTTCCTTTCCTTCCTCTTTTTCTCTTCCTTTCCTTCCTACTCTCTCTCTCTTTCGTTTCTTTTTCCTTTTATTCCTTTTCCCCCTTCCTTTTCACTTTTCCCTCTTTCTCTTCCTTTCCTTCCTTTGTTTTGTCTTCCTTTCTTTCCTTCTTCCTTCCCTCTTTTTTACTCATCTAAAGGCAACTATCTAAACTCAGGATTGAGGGGAAACCTTTCACGACATGGACATGAGTATCAAAATTGATCTGAAATATTATTCTCAATTTTCTCCTTTTCTTCCTCTCCCTTTCCTTCTCTTTTTCTCTTTTCCTTCTCTTTCACCTTCTTTTTTTCGTTATGTATTTTTTCAGCACTCCAAAGCTCCGCACCTCCAAACGGAAGGCTTTTCACCCGTGAGCTAGGAGTCTACTATTTCTGCGAGATTACGAGATTATTGAGCATGAGCATTCAGAAATGGCTTATTACTTGTAGGTGCTGGATGCTGCTCCAAGGACAAATCCTTCAGCCAACGTGAATAGAGCCAAACAAATGAAGTTTCCAGGTGCCTTTCTACGTACTCCTTCACAACAAGCCATGACGATGAGGAGCACAATCGTGAGAACCAGAGCCGAGTAGAAGACATACGAATTCCGTCTTGTCCACAACCTTGTGGGTTCATGGTAGAGGAACAGTGCAATGAAGCCCACAGTCACCAACAGCTGGACCATCAGGATAGAGTACACTTTTCTATAAAGAAAGCATAGATCATGAATTCTGTAGAATTCAAATAATTTGGGTTGTGATTCGATAGAATTTAATACCAACCGTATAAAAGCTCGTCGAATGGATTTGTCAGTGAAGTCAAAGGTCGAGTCGTAGTCTCCAGCATTACCAACAGTTGCATTTCCGCCGTATTCCATGTCCGGTGGTTTAGGAACCCCCGGAGGTGGCATATGGAATCCATGAGTAGGCGGCATTTGGAATCCCACTCCAGGCTGCTGACCAAATCCTTGTCCTGGAGGGTAGCCGCCATACGGCGGTTGCTGTCCAAACGGGGCTTGTCCATAAGGTGCTTGAGCTCCAGGAAAAGCTCCTTGGCCATATACAGGCGGGGCTGAAGGGTAGCCACCACCAGCGAAGGTTGGAGGTGGAGGAGCTAGAAAGACAAACACTATTAATTTTACTAGCTCAAATATTATTTTTTATTCAACCTAACCACTCTTTTTTACTGTATAAAATTCTGTACGATTGGCATGAGAGACTCACCAAATCCTCCTCCGCTGCCGTCCCCATAACCATATGGCTTCTGGTTTGGATCGTACGCCATTGTCAATTGTTTCAAATACCAGCAGGACTCACAGGAACGGAGTTCTCAATTTTGTAGTTCAGAATTCAGAATAACCCACAAAGCCGACAAACCTAGTGAAACACTTTGATATAGTGAAGAGTTCAAGACAAATCAGTACAAATGTCAAATGTAAACAAAATCGTGTCTTAAACAAGAATTACTGGATTGCGCAATACATCAAACTCCTCGCTCTCTCTCAATACACAAATGACAAACGACGCCAAATGTTAATAATATTACACCGTCACCGTGTGTTGTGAATTTTTGCATAAAGTTTATAAAAAGTTATGAAGTTATTGTTAAGGTGATTCTCCCGCGTTGATACTGGCACCTCTCTCCTGAATGTAATAGCATGGGCAAAGTTCAACCCGCTCGCAAGGCTATAGTACTTGACCTAGCGTTGAGTGTGACATGTCATTGGAAAGCTGGTACTTAAGCGAATGTAAGATTCAGTTTTCAATTAATTTGAGGCACTCTTACCTAGTTAAAACTAACGCTGAACTTTGATACAAAGTTTGACATGCACCACAGACGAGGTAGAAGTGTCTCAAATTAACTGAAAACTGAAACTTACATTCGCTAAAGTACCAGCTTTCCAATGACATGTGAAACTCAACGCTAGGTCGAGTACTTTAGCCTTGCGGGCAGTTTGAACTTTGTCCATGTTAATACACACAAGCGATGGACGCCTAATCAGTACAGTAGAACCACCTTAACAAAAATTAGTACATATAATCTCCGCACTCCACATACCCACACTACACCACACACACTCTAATGACTTACGTTGTGCGTTTTACTTCAGTTATGTCAACAATGACAACTCATGAGCCATATGAGTATGACATACACTACACACATATGACATACATCAAAATCACAACAGGAAGCTAATATCAATATGCAAGCTATACTAAAACAACAATCCTCGCTCGAATTGACCTCGATCATCTATCCTCGATGTCGATAGTCATTAAAGAATGAATAACCAATGCGATTCTGCATACGTTCGCAGCGATATAGTGCATAGTATGCAACGTCAAAAATATGACCAACTATTGTCGATCATCGTTGATGATAAGCATGTTGCATTTGCGCACCAATGTTTCAGCACTACTCCTAGCTACGCAGCGGTAATTTCATAACAACTTAAATCAAAATTTGGAATTGACACATGAATTACGAATTACCTCTACCTGGCTTCGTCTGTTAATCCGTTGAGGGAGAAAACTCCTTGTTACTGGACGTTGTCAATCTTCCGACTCCAGATGCCAGAGAATCGTCTATCGTTCAATATTTAAATCCGCTGTGGGCTGGATTCTAAGTACAGTACACAGTAGGTAGAGGTATGTACAATGTAAGATGTATGAATGAAGGACAGGGAAGGACGAAGAAGATGAACATGAACGTCTCGGCCTCTCGTCAAAGTCAATAATACACACAACACACACTCACACTACTACTACTTGTACTATGTATTATGTATGTATGTACTACTGGGACTATGACGTCTGACGTACTTTTCCCTTCTTGAATGCAGCAGAGCAGCGATACTTTTAGTCTATATCTAGGTCTATGCATACGTGTTGTTGACTATGCTATGGCAAGCTTGACTATACCCTAACCACCGTAAGAGGTTCCTCTTCTGTCTTCCTCTACAATGCAATGTTCGGGCGAGCTAAAATTTTAGGACTGCTATGCTGGAGAATCCTTATCAATTCTGATCCATCTGTCAAAAAATGTTGAATGCATACAATTTGCAAGAACTCAGGCAAGAAAGACAAAAGAAAAAATTAATTCATTTTTTATTAAGCCCACCTCCCCACACACCCATCCATAACCCAAACCCAACTACCACAAGTTTAATAAGAATAATGATCTGCCTTTATTTTATGCACGATGCGATGTGGCTTTCTTAAACCGCGTCTGTATGAGTCATTCAATGATGATGATTTAACTTTAACATTGGCTTGGCGTGGACGTCATCGTTCATCGTAGTCAATATGCCCTGCTTTCTTTTTGATGAGGTCCTGGCAAATAAGCACGAGGCCAGTTATCGACCCGTTTGTTTGGTAATAGAAGCTGCTAGAATAGAAGCAATGACTATGACTATGACTCACGTCCACGTCTGTTTACTTTGGATTTTCGATTTTACTAGAAAGAAGGAAGTACTTGACGCAAGATAAAAATGAAAGATAAGAACTTCATTATCCAACTACTATCTTGACTCTTTGAGCTAAATTCCACTTTCAACTTCAACTTAATTCATCCCAAAAAACGCCATGCCTTATGGCTTGGGTTATTTGCCACGACGCTTATTAACCTGTTTACGTTAAAACGCTAGCATAACGCGAATAAACGTTAAGCGGAGGCCATGTGGTGACTGGGTGACATGGCAGCAAATGGGTTGAAGGTTGAACGTATGCATACCCAGGTAGCAATTTCAGATAGAATCTAAGTCGACTCTACAAAGAACGTCTATATGTCTATTCCGAATCGAGATCGAATTATCCCAGCCTGAACCCCGATCGAGTCCAGATCTGAGTCTGCCGTGGTACCACATCGTCCGGGAATAGATATCGAATGCGATATCGCCGTCGACATAGAATCACTGTCGACAGGCTATCGCTATATCCCTCTTGGCTGAGTGCTATCTGGGTGATTTCTGTATGCTAAATAAAATCATGTCGTGCTCAGGAATAAATGTTGCAATTCCAAATTTTATTTCACATGGATAAATTGCATAGGTATAGAATTGTATTAAGTTTAAAAATTGTAGAAATGTATTGTATTGATTGTAAGAATGTATTAATTGTATTTTGACAAGTACCAAAAATACATGACTGATAATGACAGTGGAGGCTAGTTTCTCATTGTCTGTAGTAATTAGTCAAAGCCGTTGAACACAGTCACCGGAATGTTTACGTTTTAGCTGGCTTCCTTGTAAGCCTCTTCTTCAACTTCTCACCAACTCCGGACAACCAGCTTTGAAGAATCTCCTGCAGCTCGAATTCTGTAAAACAGTTTTCAGGAGACGTCGCTCTGATAGCAGCTAGACAACGAATTAAATTAACAGTTAAGTTTTTTCGTTCTTCTGGTAAAGATATTCAATGGATTTACAAATTCAATGGCTTTGCAGATTACCTCCAATGGCTTTGCAGAGTATTTTGTAGCACTTGAATTCCTTCTTTCGTTTCGAACCTGCGATTGTATTTGGCAGTCATTTCTTCCTCCATGAAAAGCGTTCCCATTTTCTTTAGAGCGTCATGTGCGTTTTTCCCCGCATCTTGCAAGATATTCGACCTGCAAGGCAATAGAAATAAATTAATCACTAATCTAGAATATTTTGCAAAAGAATTTTATAGCGTATGCAATCGAATTCGCAATAAAATATTGTACGTAACACATAAATTGTGAATGTTCCAATCTTTCAGTTGGGTCTGACCATTAATATTTTACTTACAAAACTGTTGTATTTTTCTTATGAAGAGAGAGCTTTTTCAAGTCTCGCAATTTCGTTTTCCGTTTTGACTGGAAGTGGTGGCAAAAGAGTGATGTCAACATTTAGGGAAGCCTTTTTGACTTCATTTGATGCGAGAAGGAAAGCAACTTTGTCCACCTTCTTTGAAAGAACTCCAAGATGAGTGAGCACCATTCGCTGAAATTCTAAAAGAAACGGATCGATCAGCTGAATCAATTTCCTAGTGAGATTATAGCTTAATTTGTCAAATATGTTGTACTATAAATGTGTCGTACCACGATTTGGAATCCCCGCAGTTTCTTCTAATTCAAACAAATATACTGGTCGGGCTTCAGCTTGTCGTGCATGACGTGTTGGTTGTTCGTAAACTGCATGAATAATATTTTAAGGCTTAGATTAGTTCAAGTGTGGCATACGTAATATCTATGCATAATAACGATATACTTACCTAACGAATTACCAGAAACGGGAGTTCAAGTTGTTCCGGAACCAATTCCTAAATCGCATTCTGCTAGCTGATTTTGGTTTAGCTGCACACCGTGTTCTTGCAGCGACTCTAAAAAGTAGAATACCATTTCGTTTTTTCTCAAGCGTTTAAAAATTCAATGAGTATTTGCATCAATATTTTTATAAGAGTAATGCAGACTCACCAATTTCTATAATATCAAATATTTCACCTTCCGGTGAGGATGGAATTTCAATCTCTGTGCACTGTGAGCTGGTGATAATGGGGGAATTGGTAAAATTGCAACTGGAGCCAAACTTGGTGTTCCAATCCTTTGAGTCCTGCTTCGTCTAATCAACTCAGGCTCGCTTTCTCCTTCTGAGACGACGCAGAGGCTTGGTAGCTTCCGGTTTGAGCTAGGTTCCACTTCCGAAGAGTATTCTGCTGTTTTAAGTTGCTGAACGGCATCTGGCATCTAAGTAGTGTTCTGGAAGCAAAGAAAACACAAACAGGAAAATTAGGCATAGTCAGTATGAGTACATTTTGTGTGTACTGTGAATACAGTTCATATTATGCTTGTCACATAGAAAATTGACCAGATACATGAAAAATCGGCGTCTCATTACAATGTACAATTGTTGAATTTGACAGTAAATATCGGAACGTTAAAATAGCTAAATATGTATCTTAATCAACGTATTTTACTTACCGAATTCTCCAATACCTAACTTTCGGACGAGTATTCCGGATGAACGAAAACTGCACCCAACTTTTGGCAGGTCACCCGTCACCCACTGGTCACAGATTTATTGTTGAACAAAAGACTGACAATAGGACACTGAGAACTTGGAAAACTCAAAGGCCTCCAGAGCAGCTCTACCTGACTGACACAGTCAAAGAAAGGAATATGGTTTGTCCGTTATTTTCAATGGCGCCACGAAACGAATATCGCCTTCGATTTAGATTCTGTATATATTCGGCTTCGAATATTTAACATATTAGATTTCGCCCTTTATAAACAATTCAATTTCGAATCGATTCAATCTCGACCCCGAACTTCTAACGAAATATCGATATAGATTTTGGCGGGATGGCTGGATAAATTCGATCTCGACTCTGGAAGCTCTGCTAGCTGGGTACAATCACCAATAAAAAAAGTTTATTTTCAACTTGATGAAATTCATACAATATTGATACAATGCAAATGGTGAGAAGGAAGTAGCAAAATAGCAACTTAAAGCATAACCTATTCCATTTCAATCGCACTTGGAGCCGAGCGAGTGTCCCGCTTCAAGTCTCGAAACTTGTAAAGAATATTTAAGGCTCGATTCGACAAAAGGATCTGATTGAGTTCTACATAAACGTCTTCCACCAAAATCTCTTCATCCATTATGGAATGTATATACTGGAGGAGAATGGAAACTTCTGCAGGCCTCAGTATAATTCCGTGGTCACGAATATCGTAAAGACAAACGAGAAGTTTTGGACCTAGTCTGGAAAGTGGATATTCGTACTACAAATTAGTAATCTGTAAAATGCACAACCGCTGCAATTTAGAATTCGTAGAGCAAAAAAAACTTACTTGGTAGGAATTATTTCGTGCTCAATCATCTGGCAGAGTAGTGTCACTGCTTCAGCAAATTGTTCACTCACCATGAGCTTGGAGAATTGACAAAATGCATTTAGAAACAAGAGCTTGTCCCCACAAGCACTGAAATTAGGTAGGAGCTGAACTAGTGACGGAGCAATCTCTACGTCCCCGTTCGTAAGAATCTTGTCAATTATTCCTGACGTCATGGATCCATCTTCAGCTCTAATTGACCAGAGCAAGGCATTCTGATACTGGCCTTGGCTTAGTTTCCTAGCAGCAACTTCTCTGCATATTCCGTGCACTGTTGAATGCATAGTAAAGTAGCATCATTCACACAACCTGCCGAATATCATATGCATTTTACAGTGTAAACCGTAAACCAACCTTCGTTTACAAAACCAAATTGAGTTGCTACTCGAATAACTTTCTCCGCTTCGTAGTCACTCGTGATCTTCTTCCTGACCAGGAGCTCGGCAATTATAGGGAAACCAATGGAGTCCGGAATACCTTCCAAATACTTCACTCCAACCTAAAATAGTTCATAATTCACAATGAAATCGTTGAAAATACTTCAAGTAAATACTAAATGTGAAATGATACTAATGTTAGTGAGGTCAATGCATTGCCTACCTCCCACAGAGCTGAATGCTGCATGAGATCAATTCCATACTCCCGAACCAAGTCGTGACGTATCAGTCCCACTGACCTAAAGTCAACAAAATAAGTCATGAGTAGAGTATCAGTACATTTATTTACAAGAGAGGCCAAGCCTGTAAGCCAAGCTCCATGCTATGTCATATGTTGCCCAAGGCTGGGCAAGATACAAGTATCTTGTGTAGATACACTATCATCTTTCGACTAAAAGTATCTTGCACGTTGTATCTTTGTATCTTGTAGCTTTTTTACTTCTCTAAGATACATGTACCTTCAATTTTCAAGATACATTTTCGTGTATCTTGTCTTGTCCAGCCTTTTGCCTCCAGCGTTGCCTCAGTGTTCTAAGCCTGCAGGACTATTTTCACCTCCTCCAACTACCAAATCAGATATTGCCTCCCATGGTGAATGATTTAATTGAATTTATGCTAGATCAGGTTAGGTTACGTTAAATTAAGTTAGGTTAGGTTTAAGCCTAAAATGACTTGAAATAATGGAAGTCTGCGGGTTTTTCGATAAACCTAACCTAACTATTGGGAAAATAGAATGAAAACGCGGAGGTAACGCTGGAAGCAACATTAGCATTGGGCTTGGTTTACTTTGGCCTGCCCAAAAGAGCTGTTGGAATATTTAATATAGGTACTTGTAATCAATCCTGGAGTCAGCAACGCTCGAGTAGATCCCGCCACTGCAGATGAGGTCTGAAAAGTGTAACGCGAACCAAGGGTGATTCCAATAAGTTTGCATGTCCTTCAAAACCTAGAAATTCATCGAATAAGTCACAAAAGCTAACCAATTTTCAGCCTTTTGCAGGGTTGTGTTTTGTTAACTTACCGAAACAATATCGTAATCCATTGCTGCAATAATAATTTCTTCGATTGGAGAAAGTACAATACTGCAGTCTCCAAATTCATCAATAGCTCTCCGTGCAAACCCTTGGAGCGATAGTGGGCGAATAAGAGGGTACTGGTAGTTTAGAATCATTGCCAAGTATTCGTACCAAGTGGCAATGTGTTGCCGAGCCTCCTTGAACCCTTCCTCTGTTCCAGAAAGAATCTGAAATGAGAACTGATCTAGGAATCTTGTTCTGTATGCAAAAAACATCCTTTGCATTTTCATACCTTGGCCAAAAGCGTGAGTTCCTGAGAACCCGTGAATGCTTGACTTTGTAGTCGATTCTCACACTCTTCCTTCCAAGTGTTAAACAAAATCTCAAAATCTGAAACTGAGCTTGAGGCTGGAGAAAATACGGGTTTCTTTCTCAAGAGCTCAGACATCAACTTGAGCTGATTACTAAGAACGAGAGAATTCTCTTGATTCACAAATTCGAGTAACTTGGCAGCTTCAGCAGTTCGGCCTTGAATTGTGTGAGAGAAAATGACACTCCAGAGTCGTGTAAGATTGTAGGGATCAAGGTCTGGTAGTTCTGACATGAGTGAAACGAGTATCTTTTCCGAATTATCAAAATTCACACGGACCCATTCCATGTAGTAGGGAAGAATTGGAAGCTCTGAAAACAGAAATCAAATCAGTTATGATATTACATAGAAGAACGTTGTTCCCTCCGCCTTCAACTCATTAGCTGTTGATCGTGGATTATTGGATTTGGATATTCAAGAATTGAAGCAAACCTGGATGAGATGTGATGAACATTATTTCACAGAAGTGCCAAACAGTGTCCAGATGAGTGAACAACATGGCCAAATCATGATCCTGCTCTTGGAGTGAACGAATAAGCTCAAGAATTCTACCTCGGTAGTTCAAACTTAGCTCCGCTATAATTGGCATTGCAACGGTAGCTTTGCCCGAGCGTTGTAACTACAAAATATATAAGTTTAAAGGTTACAAGTCGTAAAACAATACATAAAGCAATGATATGCAAAGTAAGATTGAAAGAATTGTATTCAGTTCAAGTTCAGCCGTCTATTCTAAACTAATGAATTGCTACTACATCCCAGAATTTACAATTACCTCCTTGCGAACAGAGCAGAAGACCTCCGCAGATGATGACACAAAGTTACGAATCACAGGTCGATCAGCAAAATGTGGAAAAATGACTTCGTGAACTTCTGAAATTTAATGACACATGGTTCAGGTCAGTAGTACGCAGTGCAGTACGGACTACGGACTACGTGAAAAATAATATACAGAGACAAAGTGAACTACAGATTATACTTTGTTCTGTGTACATAACCAAATAGGAATTAAGATAGGTTTGGTTTTGAAAACTTTAGAGTAATTTTTAGTGTTGATTATCATCAATTTATAAATACGGAAAACCTGATTCACTAAGTACGTCGTTGCGCTTCGTAGCAATCTTTGTTTCAAGGTATTCTATTATTTTTGGGACTATCGATATTCTCCGCGATGATTATTCACAGGGGTCATTGTAAGATCTTTCGCTGCGACAATTTGCAATTCTTCACCGCGATGCAATGTGCGCGGTAATTCGTCACGTCACAACTACGAAACTACGCATATTCTATCAAATATAGCATAGACTTTTCGCGGTGAAGCTTCAAGAATAGTAACGGTGTCTAGGTCAAAGGGCACATACATTTGTCGTTGCAGGTTACAGCAGGGACAGACCAGTGTCAGTACAAAACTACATCATATGTTGTAGATGAATACATAATTACAATGCAACAACCTGTTTGTCCTCCAGGGCCAGGAGCTAGTGACGACGTCAGGAGTCCCGAAGGTCCAAAACACAGTGCGGGCTTGGATTTCTGCGTGAAACCATCATCTCCGCCTTCTTGACCTTGACTCATCAACATTTTCAATCTTGTTTCTTGACTCTTGATTTCTGTCAAATTGTCTGATTTGGCTTACAGATTTTCAGAAGTCCACGTTTGACCATCAACGATCACAGAAAACAAGCGACCAGCAGACAGATAATGAAAACTTTTTTAGAATAAAAAGCCGAAACCAAAAACCGAAAAGCTCAACCTCACACAACTCAAAACTCAACACTCTCAGCTCAGTTCTGATTTGCTGAATTTGAATGGCGCCTTAAGAATATTACACGAAACTTCGAATCTCATGCTGCTTCTTGCTATTATTTTTATTGTTATAAATTCTATCTATGTAGCAAACTAGAGTAAAATAATTTTTTGGCTTTTGGCAGCTCACCTCAACCGTCAACCGTTGACCGTGTGTTTATCGCCCCGGGCCAATCAGCACAGGAAACGCATCACGCACCACACGCATAACAGCCATTCCATTCTGAACTGAACTCTCATTTGTCATTTGCGGTTTAGGATTTGACGGTTGACCTTGACCATTGACATTTGACGATTTGACATTGGCATTTCTACTTCAACAAACATTCATATTCAAGATGTCAAGGTTCCTGGAGTCCTTAGACCTTCCAACAAGCATCTTCCGCAACGAATCCCTGATTGCTGTCGGTACAGAAGGCGGGATCGACGGCAGCTTCGTTCTTCATTCTCTTTTGGCGGAATTCGGAAGATTGGGCGGTGATGGAAAGGTCCTCCTTATTTTGAACCATCAGACGACTGGTCACTGGACTGCACTTTCAGGAAAACTGGGATGGAATCTCCAGCAGGTCAAAGGTAACACCAGTCACATGCATTAGGAAGAATAGCAGCGCTGACTGCGTTAGCGTTAAATCAGATAAATTATAATAATAATAATGGGGGGTTTATAGTCCGTGTATACCCGTAGGTCTTACAGACTTGGAAACCATCGTTCCCTTT
>JAQFXZ010001093.1:0-13717 GCA_034694025.1 Ceratophysella scotica | reverse complement strand
AGTAGTAGAGGCTTGGGGGCCAAGTAGTTCAATTGGGGGCTTGGGGGCTGAGTAGTAGGGGCTTGGGGGCTAACTAGATCCACCCCTGCTGTTGCTGCTGCTGGTAAGAGAAATGAGGAATCCACGTTTACTCCCACTCCCACTCTAACAAAATAGGTATTTGGTTACCTCTATCCCAAAATTCTGTGAATGATTTACTGAATCATCATCATCCATCTGTCTGTTGCTCTTTCATAGAAAGTGATGATTTCATGTTCAGGAGAAAAGGCTTGTCACAAGTTCAATACAAAATTACGACACCGTTTCACAGCATAAATTCAACTTCACGACTTACGGATATGATCTAGAAGCACAGTTTCATAGCCTGAATAATGCGGTATGTGGCTCATTGGGAGAGTTTTGCTTGCTTGACTTTTTTTTAGTCTTCATCATCTGCTTGAGTTTGAGTAGTGTAGTGGCAGGCAAGTCACAAGTGTTCAAGGGTTGATGTAAACTTAAGCACGCGCCGTGTTACCTTATTGCACCAGCATCCCTTAGTAATTGTAATCTCTCATTATTACCTCCCATTGCAACTTGCAACTCCTTATTGCAGTCTTTAAGTGCAACTTCTGATTATAGGTATGTGAGATTTTAATAAACGGATTGTAAACGTTTGCAAGCAACTGTTATAGTCTAAACTAGCCTGAACGAATTGTAATTTGCCTAGCGCCTTTCGGCGGCGAATAATACTTAACCTACCGTAACCTAAATGATAGTAACGCTTGTACCCCCTACTTTTAAAAAACCTAACCTAACCGAAACAACGGTATCTTGCCTCGTCAAAGTCATCCGACAAAATAATGACACCTATGTCTTGCACGTTGATTAGTGGTAAAGATTAACAAATTAATCCATAATTAATTTCTCCAAACACGGGTAGTGCATGCACATGACTAAAGGGCATAATTAGATTTCGTATTTAAACATGTATTATACTTCTTTATTGGGGATTAATAGTCGAGTATTTAAATAATTTCTGGATTCCTATTGTACATTAAAAGATTTTGAAATTATTTTGTCAAAATCGAGTTAATACCACGTCTCAAGTCCCAAGTACATTGAAACTCCTACACACATTGAACCCGTTTTTTGGAGATAGTAATTAACTAGTTAGGTAATTAGTAATTAATCAACGAGCAAAACGCAGCAAAGCGGCTAATTTGTCGAATTAATGTTTGTCAAATGGTGGTTTTGTGGAAGCCTGAATAAAGGACTGTTTTTAAACAGTAAGAAAAAAGGGTCGAAGTAAACCAAGACGCGCCGGCCAATCAGAGCCAAGCGCGCGTTTCGGAAGAACTAACCTAACTTGCATGGAGAAAGGTATCTCACAGTATTTAGTCTCCCGTAGTTGGCGCGTTCTCGTTTACTCCAACCGAAAAAAGATAGTCAACACTATAAAATATACTTCTCAGTCTTTAAATATAGCGTGCTATTATTGCCCAGAGAAATTAACATACGAATAGAGGAACATCAACACCACACCACACACCACCCTTTCCTTCATGCAAGAATGCTTGAGCATTTCTCCCTTAGTTAATGGCGGGTAGCGGCCTTCTCGTCCTTACTTAAACCATGTGGAATATCTTTGAATTAAAGCGCCTATTTAAAATTAGAACAACCCGGCGCGGCGGGGGCTCGTTTGGTCGGACAGATACTGCTGCTTGCTGCTGCATTCAATTTTGAATTTATAGAAGCCACGTGATAAATACCAAAAACAGAAAATATTGAAATTGAAAGCAATAGAAATAAACTAAAACTTCTGACTTCAGTCATCCAGTCAGACTCTTTACAAATACAAAATATGAACTAGTACAAAACAACTAGCAACATTCAATCAGTATAAGTACTCAAAGCATTGGCATTGTGTTCTTCATTGATACAACCGTCGTCTGGTCGTCGACTGTCGACAGAACTGGAAATTGAACCGTCCTTTGTCGCTATAACCGAAGTGGTGGCTGGATTCAGGCAGAGGTGGCAGATGGTATAACCAACGTCCGTAGATGTAGGCAGGTAGACCTGCCTACATCTACGGACGTTGCTATAACCCCTTATGGTAACCCCTCGTGGTAACCCCCCATGGTAACCCCTCGTGGTACCAGAATGCCACCTAACAGATGGCACCTCTGCCTGAATCCAGCGAAGTGGTTCTTCCGGACTCCTGGCACCTGACATCCAACTTCAACATCTTAGATAAATGTTACAACAGGTCAGACATCAACATCAGATCAAAAGTGACTCCTATTTGTATTTTATCTAGGTACTTAAATGCATGGAAAATCTCCCAATCAAAATGGCGCCTTATCGTATCGTATCCACGACTATAGTCAGTCAAAAGTTATAATTTTTGACTTCTTTTTCGCCTCCCTCTTCTCCTTTTCTTTCTCCTTTCTTTTCCTCCTTCTGCCTTCTTGCCTCCTTTTCCTTCCCTTCTGCTTTTATTTACTTCCCTTCCCCTTTCCATCGTTTTTTTTTCTTTCCCCCGCCCCCCTTTTTCCGCTCTTTACTTATGGTATCGGAAGATACAATGATACGATAAATTTTTCATGCATGTTTTGGAATTTTGTATTTCTATTTACAAATTCACACTGGTATTGAATTTGATATGGTATATGGTATATGTTTATTCTTTCATCAAGTTATCAGATACGGAATAAGTAAGTACTACGTAACATTTTAATACAATTCATTTCAGGCCTGAACGATGCAGAGAATAAGCCGATACATAGTTAGTACTGGCCGGATGGTTAGTGGGGCAGGGTCGATTCAACGACTGGTGCATACTTCCTCAACTCTTGGAACGCCGACATCATCATCTGCCGCTTTGACATCACCCAGGGTTCGGAAGCCGCTTCTTAGCGTACTATCTAATCAAGAACAGCAAGTCATCTTGAGTCAGACAGAAAAGCTTCAGGAAAACAACACAACACGGGCTCTTCCACCTGGTATGTCCATTTTACAGTCGAAGCGGAGAATTCTTGCGCTATTACGTGAAGCTACGGAGAGAAAATATATTTTAGAGTACAATCATCGTGTCGAGCTTCAACTGTCGAACAAATGAATCGTTTATTTTCAAGACATTAAACCATCTCACACAAATACAAGGTGTAAAATGTAACCATTCATCTCACATTATAGTGAAATGAATTTAATAGTCGGATTGGTACATACTGTATGTAATTTACCTAGGTATATCACAAACAGAGATCCCGAACTATATTTTTATTAGTGAATACCGATTTCAGTGAGATTTCGTGAAATTCTCAATATAGGCTTGTGAAGCACATGCTTTTACCTATATTTAACGGATACATACTTTTTTTTTCTTTTTCAATTTTAGTATCGGAGGTGATGGCTTCTGATGAATCTTTACAAACTCCAGACTACTTTCAAGTTCACAATCTCTTCACAGTGAGGGACTTGTTTGAAGCAAGGGTTCATTTGGGTCATAAGGTTGGATCTATGCACCCAACAATGAGACCATTTCTGTTTGGTAGCCGCTTCGACTCTACAATTTTTGATTTGGACCTTACTGCCTTCCATCTTCGTCAGGCGCTGAATTTCACAGCCCATGTAGCATACCGAAAAGGAATAATTTTGTTTGTTACGAGATCAGCTCAAACATTGCATTTGGTCGAAAAAACAGCAATTGCCTGTGGAGAATACGCTCATACCAGAGAATGGGAAACGACTGTTTTAACAAATTCAGCTGTAAGTAAAGTATTGAGCTTCCTGATTTCTATAAACGGTGTTACATGGATCAAAATACGAAGTTAATTAAAGCGTTTCCAAATTCTTAGAATAAATTTGGAGGCATCACACGGCTTCCGGATCTCATTATACTTCTCAACACACTCACCACAGTTATGTCAAGACATGGAATTGTGAAGGACTCTGCCAAAATGCTTATTCCCACCGTTGGAATTGTAGACAGCAATTGTATTCCTAATTTAATAACATACCCAGTGCCAGGGAACGATGATTCAACGTGCGCAGTGGAACTCTACTGTAAGCTATTCAAGGAGGCCATACTTCGTGGAAAGAATAAGCGGAAACTGAAGGAGGCCAACTCCGAACAATCGCATCCGACGACAACGGAAAAACCGGTGTAGTACATGTTTCTGATAATTTGATTTTTACTCCATCTTTGGTTTAGTCTAATAATTAATTAATTTGGAACCATAACTATTTCATAGTAAATTATGGAAGTGACCGTTAAATGATGACTACAGTTTGTATCGTATCCTGATAATTTGTCTCCTGACTCGTTCTCGAAGTCTACTTCTTACGCGACTCTCCTTTGGAGCCGATGTGAATTTCCTTTGAACCCGCCCTCTGTTCTCTAGTGGATTGACGTTGACCATGTTCAATGAGATGTATTTGTGGCATGTCGGTAGGCCGTCGTTGTTGACCTAGTCCAGTCCCGTTGAATTGAGGAGCACCGAAACTATCGCGGTACGGTAGTAGAGAATCCGTTTCAGGTCCTGACGTGTCAAATACTAAACTTCCGGTGTCGGAGCTCTTTTCAACATCCTCAGTAGATAAACCAGTGTCAGAATCATTGTTTGGGTTTTCGCCTGGGATCGTGTCATTGCTTTGGGTGCCCATTTTGCTTGTGTCTAGTTTGGATTCTGATCCTGCAATATAGTAAGTCCGATTAAATCTGTTTTTAGTCAATTTGTAGGTGTTCGGACAGTTTCTTCATATTTAAAGTCCGTCCATCTCTAGCAATTGCAGAAACGTAAGCAATCATGACTTCTCTTATGGAAATACCCTATTTATTTCTTTGACCAGCAACGTACGAAAGCATACGATAGGAAATGATTCAGGGTAGATGTTTTACTGGTCCTGAAGTCCTATATCCAATGCAGACACGGACAACGACAAAGTTTATCCTTCAGCAGTTATATTCTACGATTTCTACCTATCTCGCGGCAGCATATCTTTATGAACAACAGCAAGAAGTTATTTATATCGTTCGTGGTAAGGATTTGTGAACTAAGCGCAAAGACACCAGAGGTAGGTCAAAAAGGGCAAAGAGGCTTTGCTAGTGTCACAGCAGCAGTGTATTTTGCAATTTTCAACACAGAATGATGTCTTAAAAAAATTCACTATAAAATATTTTTTTCTTTGGAATATTGAAGAAGGTTGTGGACTGTGCATTTAAAATTTTTAGTTCCATGAGACAAGTCAATCTTCATGTCCTGTATACTATGAATGAAGTCCATATTGGAATACTGCCCGCGCATTACCGAGCATATTGACTCCAGCATAATCATAATCAATTTATGTGAATCGAATCTGTTTCGATGCACATACCTGATGCGGGAACAACAATAGTCTCCGACGCTGATCTGGATCCAACTTTAGGCTGCAAGGAAAATTATAGCAATGCATTCTTTGACATCCAGTTAGAACTTGGAGCGAATTTGACTTAATCGAAATCATATAATTTCATAGGAAGGTTGCTTCCATGTTATATAGGTAATCTACATACGCACCGACGACACCCCGGACCCATCAATATCTGCGTTTGAATCCACTGATGCTGCAATTTCCTGTGGACCAGGACCACCTTGGACAGCTGAAGTAGATGATTTCCCAGATACACCGGAAGGAAGTGATCTGGTCACAAAATCCTTGTTGACGTCCGTTGTGATAAAGGCTGGAATTGAACCTTTTGGGGGGTCCTGAGAAAATATCATCATCACTATTGGTGTAGTATACGAAACAAATGAAATACATAATTCATCCTTTACGACACCACAAAATGACAGCGAAACAATGTCTGGACTACTTCTGGTATTAAATTTTCAGTACACCATTACATAGCAACGATTTTTCTTATAAATTATGAAAAAAAAAATTCGCTGTTTTAATAAGTATTTGCAAAATACAAGGTGGTTCTTCTACAACATGCTTCGCTGTCAACTCAAAGTTGTCACAAGCGTAATTGAGCTTCATTAATCATTACTTTGACTTGGAAAAATTCCACTTCAGTGTTCCAATAATAACGTGGCGAAAGATGAGCAGCAGCATCGGTTGTCTTGCGAAACAAGAAAGGATTACGAATGTCCTTGGAGTTGGTTACGAAGCACAGCCCACCTGTTTACCGATGAATACTAGATTTAATTGTTCAAATTTTCAGTAGATTCCATGACCAATATTCTGTACTCAAATGCACTTACTCTCGATAATTTGAGGAACTGTCTTTCGAATTGAGTGAACAAAGCTCGTCCATTGCACATCAGCCAACTGCGTTTATAAATGTTAAGTTTTAACCATATTCACGTTTTCAACTCAAGATGCTTACCGAACGCAAAAGCTTAAATATAATTATTGTCAATAACATTGTTCACAGTGTGCATTTTGGCTGACACACGGAAGCGAGAAGCTTCATCTTCATTTGCAATAATCCAAGCCCATTCCCACATCCCTTGCATCTAGAATTTACAAAATCTACAATATTATATGTCACTCCTTCCTTCGAGTATAATTAATGTTCGAGGAACCGAATACAGCTATTTAACCTGAACTTACCGTGCTGATTGCCATGTACAGGAAAACATGGTTGAAGCATGTGAAATAATACGGAGGCCATCTGTACAAAATAAAATATAGAACATTCCAATTTCCAATAAGTATTTCTATCCAATACATTTGTTGCTTTCTGGTTTCCAGTTAGTTGCCATATCTAAAATTAGAAAAGTACCTGGCCGGTTGAAGAGAACCATCGATCCACCATTCAACGGTATGCTTGCTCGTATTTTCAATTCCGTTAACCGAGTTGGAATGGTCCGACTTCAGATGTTCAAAATATCGATTAATCGGAACTTTAACCGGACATCTTCTCATCACGCATTCCACACATCTATTTAATAACTTCAGTTATCTTTCCATTCGGAATTCCAAAGTCCATGTTCTTTTGCTTTACAAATGGTATGATTTGATCACCGATAAGGACAAACCAGTAGATGTTCTCGGTAAACCGAGCCCCGGCTAATTTCCTTGCATCCCTCGTCTCTATACTTGCACGGAAGCATTATTTGTTCCATGCACTGTTCAGCAAAGATGCATCGATTTTGAGATATTGCTGTGTTGCACACTGTGCAATATGAAGAACAAGTTTTGAATTTATCTACCAATTTGCATAGAAGTAATATTGTGAAAAATATAATGAAGATATTACATGGACACATGTCATGGTTTTTTCTGCATTCGGCGCATATCATATGACCGTGCCCGACGCACGTGAAGACTGGAGGATTCGCGACTTCCAGGCAAATTGGACATTCCAGTACCTGGAGCGAGAATTGGAAAGAATGACGAATTTGATCTAAGCAGTCCGATCCGAAACAGAAACTTCAAATTCTATCTATTCAGCGTTGAATATTCACTGAAATTGGAAATCCAGCAAAATTCATGATTCTCTATGCCCGAACCTTTGTGTAAATTACCTTCAGGAGTTTAGTGGGATCCGATTGATCCGGAATTCTCATGATCGGACACTTGCCCCCATCGTTCCCGTCGTTAGCCGCTGAGATATTCATTTAAGTAGCGGATGCGGTACTGTCCTTTCCTTACCTACTCTACTAAAATATTCCAAATTTCAAGTCTCAAAATGCCTCAATACACAAAACTCCTATAATCTAATAGCCAATTGCGAATGCCTCACTTGCTTCTATTTTATTTGCTACAAAAACGCAATTTGTCACTGTCAGATTTAAAATTTCGTTTCTCAACAGATAAAAAACGTTAGACGAATTATATTTATTCCGCTTTGAGAGAGGAAGCTTGCCATAAACCATACACGAACGTTATGTTCATGTTTCCATGACACCTAAATTTTATACTTCATATTGGGAATTAGAATGGAACTCAAATCGCCTTTCACGTCAGATTTCTTGTCGAAAAGTCAGGTATAGAAACTACTTCACTTGACTTATTTCATCAATTATTTATTTTATCATTCTTCAAGTCCTCAACAAGCATACATACAAGTTTATTCAACGTTTGATCCAAATTATATATCTTATATTACGTATCAATAACTCCAAACCGTGTGTGAATAAGGATTTGAATAATCATCTTATGGAGCACACTCTTAATATAAACATTATCAGAAACGAAGATGCTGAGGAAGTACTAGAACAAAACTTGAATCTGACTCAAGTATCAAATACAAAATCTGCAAATGCCAATAGATTCAGAAGCCCCGTAAAGTCAGAAGCAGTTCTAGGCATATGTTCGAAAAACAATCAGGCGCTGCTGCAGGCGTACCAAGCACCCGATTCAACTGAGGAAAAGCTCGACGATGCAAATGATAATGCTCAAGATGGATTCTCGAATTCCGGACAAATTGAAACTGCTCCCTTGGATTCCGTCATTTCAGAAGAAACTGATAAGGATACTACTGGCAACGCATTAGCTAACGAATTGCTGCTGGTGCCATTTTGTGAATGCAAACATAGTTGTAACCAAAACCGTGACGACAAATTGGCTTGCCGTCAAGTATTTCTTCTCAGTGGTACCTACTACCTGGACAAGAGATTCACGAAGCGGATTCAAAGAATGGATTTAGCCCAGAACGGGAATGAACTGCAGCAGCCAATTGAACCCGCTGACTACGTAAGCTTAACCAGATGATACCTGACCTAGGTATTAGGTTTGGAAGCTTGATCTTAACAAAAATTAATAAATTTTTCAAACAAAATATAAACTAAGGCAGTTGGCAATACTGACTTTAGAAGTTTCGTGATCTCAGCCTGAGTTACTGCTATTTTTCTAGGGATATAAATTGAGAGTTTACGCTTGCCCGAAAACCATTCGTCCATTGTGGAAATCCGATGAAGTCGTTAGCTGGCTCACTGTCATCTTTGTCTTTTTCTCAATACTGTGCTATGTCGGAAATATTCTGAGCGACCTGCTCACGGCTTATTATTTGTACAAGAAAAATCGCTACTGGTGGTTTTCCATATCGGTGGTGTTTTCTGTTTTGCCAACCCTGGTTGTCAATTTCTTCAGTTATTTATGGTAAGAGATAATTTATGTAGGATACAATTTAATTTTATGAGACCAATATTAAATAATAGCATTTAGTCTGTTTTTGAAAATCTGATCTTTCTTTTTTGCCAGGTACGTGAAAGAAGAAGGGCTCTGCGGCTATTTGAAACCACACACTTTCTCTCAAACTCCCTTCAAACGACGAATCTATCGCTTTACCACCCACGTATTCTTCACTAGCATTATCTTCAGGTTTCTATTCCAAAGATTCAGAATGACTGTATTTCACTGATCCCTATGACAAGAATTCGGAGTTATTCTTATCACCTTTTTCTTGCAGGCAAATGGATATATTGTACTACGCCTTTCGAATTAGGAGAGAATTAAGAATGCTACCGCGAAGCTGTGGAAATGAGACGTTTTACATTTACGTAATATTTTAAATGTGCACAATCTTGAAACTTAAGTACGATATAGTAAATCAGAATTTAAAACAATATTCATATAGGCCCGAGAACGACGCGATACGGCACTTTTGGTTTTAATGGAAAGTTTTGTTCGTGATATTCCTCAATTCACGCTTCAACTTTACATATGGACGTGGCAACATAATTCTCTCTCCGCCATTTCTTGTGATTTCTTCTGTGCGTTGCGTACTATGTATTACTTCAATGTATACGATAAACGACCAAATAACCATATAAAGACTTCTTACTCCAACTTTATCTCAACGTCTTTCTAGGTTTGGTACAATATGTGTCACTTGCCTTATCAATTGTTTGGTTCAGTTGCTCCATCGTCAATTTCCAGCAAAGCATTCGCGTCTCCAGAAAACGCAAGAAAGAGTTCGGTCTTCCAGCATGTATTTTGCAGGTACAGCACTAAACATTTGCTCAATCACTCACATACTTAACCAATTCTATTCATAGTTACAAATTCAATTGAATATGTATACATAGTATTAGATCGTAATTCCTGTAATACTTTTCATGCTCAGTTTGTGTGGCGACTGGGAACGACAGGAGCTAGGATTTTTGCAATTATTTTGATAATGACCACATATCCAGGCTCCGCTTTGGTGATAATACTTCTGCACTGGGGATTGATGTGCACATGGATTCTCCGATGGGTATGAGATGGTTTCCGCTAATTCAAACAAACTAACTTCGTAAATATCCCCTCGCAGATCCAAAACAGGCCAACAGCCAACATTCTTTAAATCAAATCTGCTAGTTTAGAATTTACTTTGAGTGACAACGTTTTTTCTTCTTTGCAGAAATTGGACGTTGCAGAGTGTCCGAGACAAAAGGACCGTTCCTGGAAAACTTGCTTGGATCGTAGCTACGCTTGTCTAATGGGTGCAATCTACATCTTCTGCTTCCTGAATACCACCAACAGAAGATCTGCAAGGAAACTAAAGAAGTACTACAGCGTCACAGCGGCCGAAGACACAGTGTTCATCCTCCTTTGGTACATGAAAATGAATTCACCGGTTTTCCCAGAAGCTTCTCATCCATGGTTCTTTTTCGGTTGGACCGCCATCATCTACTACACAACGTTTTTAACGGGCGTTTCTGCTATGATTCTCTACTACAAGAAGTTCCATCCGACGATGGAAGTCAAGGAAAAGGAATCTCCAGTGGACCTGCACTACTACGACAGCAATCTGGACCTGGTCGTAATTAAAAACTGGAGGAGTGAACCGGAGCAAGTGCACGGAAATACAGTACTTCGCAAACCGTGCGCTTCCGTTTCGAGTACTTCCTCCGACTCCTCAAACAGTGACAATTTCAATTACTCCACTGTCCAACATTTCTACACATCATCGTCATACCACTCACAACGAAATAAACCACAAAACTGAAATATTGTTCCAAGGCATCAGCCTTCGAAACCTTTGGGCTAACATATATTTTGCACAAACTGATGTACTCATTTACTACATATAATAACTGATAATACGAAACAGTGCATCTATTTCCACAAGTACAATATACAATGACCTAATTGCTGATCGATTTTTGAACTCAAGGTAAATCTGTTCCAACTAGTTGAAACACCACCGGTAGGTATCCTCGAAATCAGGGTTAGCTAATTAAATTATCATCTTCTTTCGTTAGTATTTACTGCACAACCTTAACCTACCCAAACCTAGCTTAATTGGCGTGCGAAGTTGTACGCTAGAGTCTCAATGTGAAACAACAGGTGGCGCAGGTTGATTTCCCGTAGGTCATTCGACTCATTCAAATCAAGACCAAGAATGTGCCAAGAACTTAATTTAAAAATAATGCCTACTTCGTAATTTACATTGTTAGGTATTAGCTTATTATTTAAAATCAAAAATAGGTAGTTCATCAGGGATGTTATAAAGTCTCGTATTCTCCTCCTCCAAAAGATATATATACTTTCCCACCAATCTCAATCAAATGTAAATCAAGAAATTCTTCAAGAGCTGCTTTAGTTTTTCGAAATGTATGTAGGGTATTCTAAAGTTCTGCCAACTGACGCGGGTGATGGCGACATTATTCCCTTACGGTACCAAGCTGAATCCATTCAAATCAATGTGAAGAAGATAAAATCCGGTTTGATGGAATGCATTTTGAGAACAAGGATGATCAGTCTTGCTTAACGGTCTGCCTACTGTCTCTCAACTTCATGAAGTACTGGTTCCTTGCGACCATCGCCATCACTCTATAAGAAATACACATTTTTCAATGAAGTGACTCACACCACACACTCTGAAAGACATGAACGGAGACAAAATAGACAATACCTTGAACATATATATGGCAAATAGGCATGAAAGTACAGAATCGGGATAATTGGAAATATTCCCATCCAGCATTCTTCAATTTCATTGGCCATGGCTACAGAGCTGAGAAGGGCGCATCGTTCAGCAGTCATCCTTCTGTCGGTCGTTTTCATTTCCTCCGAGAATTTCTGTTTATGTATACTTATGTATGTATAAATGTTTCTCAAGGTCCAACTAGTCTTATTGTATTGTTCTTTGTTCTATTCAAGCAGGTCCGACACCGGATAACTGTACCTGCCCTGATTTTTCAGTGAAACACTGTCCCAAAAGAGATGAGAAGGTCGGGCCTGGACACAACATGGAAATGCGGATGTTATTCAACCGCACTTCATTTCGCAAACTTTCAAAATATCCCTGTTCAAAATGCCAAAAGAATTATTACACTGACAACCCAACAAGTACTGGCTAAAGCTACGAAAATAGTAATTGGAGGAAGAACAAAATTGGATATCGTACGTGAAGTGCATGCTTGGATCCTGTGTAAGATCCTGAAAATGGTGCTCCAATTTTCCCAGCAGTACTCGATGTTACAGCAAGGTGTCCACCTCCAACTTCCAAGAAGTACTTAACTACAATTCGATTGAGGTTAATTAAAGAAAATACGTTAAGCTCGAAGATTTCTCGGTCCACTTGTAGCTCAATATTTTGCCATTTGGCTCGCTGGGATCGAGCGGCATTGCTCACCAAGAAGTCCAGCTATAGACAATTATATTTTAGGTTAATTCATAGCATTCCAAGTAATCAAGCGCAGCATCCACGGGCTATATTTAAATTCTGGACGCTAACCTTGCCAAACTCTTTAATCACATTTTTGAAACATTCTTCGTGGGCGGAAACTTCAGTCATGTCAAACGGTAGAACGTAAATGTCCTTTGCCTTCGTGCTCCTGTTCAAAGCTTCAAGGGAGAAGAGGATAGGAATTAGTACTACAGTAAGTATTAATCAGGATCAGGCAGCATCACGAAATCACTTTCATTATGATGAATCTATGTATATGTTTAAGAAGGTACCCAAACAATCTTTCTTCACTCTTTCCAGTTCATCCCGACGTCGAGCAGAAATTATGAGTTTCAAATTGCTGGATGACTGCACGATGTCCTTGGCCAAGGCCTCACCAATTCCGCTGGAAGCTCCAGTAATCCAAATCACTTTTCCAGCATAGACCGTGCCTAAACGATAAACGGAAGCAGTGAACATTTGCAATTTAACAATAAAATAGACTATTTTGGATTCCAGAAGCAGAAACTCGCCGTATCAACGTGTTGCGTTGATAATTTGTGAAGTTCACCAATTGGTTTAAAAAGGGTTAAAGTTACAAGTCACCTGGAGCTTTTCCGAAATGAAGAGCGAAGAAAGTCAGAATGTCCGAGTCGTTGAGAACAATAATCGCGAGACATATTGACATGAAGACAACGTAGAGGACGATTAATAGCATGAATAAATCCATACTGTGTAGAGTTAAATAATAGATTAAACTTTATAGTTTTGAAGTTAAAAATAAAAGCTAACAGCCCGTTGGAACTTCTGGTAGCCGTAATAAACCGGGGAAGCTCTTGCTATAAATCAGAACCATAAATTGGGGACAGATGATTAATTTCAGTGGCAAATAAAAGGTGGTGTAAAGTTCCCTGGTATTTTATGGAACAGCAGAAACAGAAAGCTATTCAAATCTCTCAAACTCTGTCCCCAAATGTTTTGCCTCTTCAGCAAGCAATAAAAAGCAATCTGGTCTTCCTCTTGTTATTTCATTTTCAATCTAATTTCTCTCAAACACCAATAATTTATATTTTATTTAACAACTCAAATCGCAATACTAATATCAGAATGAAAAAAATCGGAAATGTATATCGTTGTTTTTTATTTTTT
>JAQFXZ010001092.1:0-13734 GCA_034694025.1 Ceratophysella scotica | reverse complement strand
CACGTTAGCGATTTTACAAACTGGCTAGCGATTTTGCAAACTGGCTAAGTTTTCATATTGGCTACAACATATATACCTACATAAAAGCGATTAGCTGAAATCATTTTGATGACTGAACTTTCTCAGTTTCGGTTTCTGTATTGACGTGACACCAACGTAGACGTTTGTTTTGTCTGCTTCTGAGAAATTGCTAAGTTTGAACGTTGAGTCGAATTAACTGAATTGGCCACTGTAAATTAAGTTGAAGCTACAGCAATCTTAATTTGAAGGTTCTTGTAAACGGTAGTGCTAAGTGTTGAGAAGTATAAGGTAAGGTGGGGTAAATGCGTTTAAGCCGACTTTTTTTTGCATCTGTGAATGATTTTTGAAGCTAGCTTTCACTAAAAGGCGCCCAAACTAATACTAAAACATTGTTGAGTCTCTGTACAATCAACCAATAAACAAACAATTCTATTGCTGGACTTATACTGTATCAAGGATAAATCTTTACCAAACACACGCAAGCACTTCCCCCACTCTACCTCACGACTTGTTGAGTGGTAGTCTTGTCCTAAAGTTGTCACAAGCCAATGCAAACAACTGTAACAAGAGATGCAACTAAGTTTGTGCCGATTGTATCAGGGCATCATTCCGAGTCTGGGGAACTCATCCAAGGATATTTCGGAATTTGATGAAGTGGAATCGCTCACGGTCAAGGCGGATTCTGTCTGTTCTGATGTGCTACCGAACCCGTCCAAAGACGAGCAACCCGCAGCCCAGGAAGCGGAACGTGAAATACCAATACCTGACCAAGAGTTCATCGTTCAAACCGAAGAGGCGTAAGTCAGTTTTTTCCTTCATTAGCTATTTAATACAGATTCTTCAGAAAATTTTCTGTTGTCTGCATTTTACAGAAGAGATGTTCAGTCCGAAGTAATTTCACCCCTTCCGTTGTTTCTCTACTTGACCTGCACATACAGACATGGAAATTCGTCTTCTTCATTTCTGATTCATGAAATACCCACTTGCTTGGGTATGTTGAATTCAATGAGTTATTGAACAAGTGAAAACACTAGTTTCTTTATCAAACTTGATTAAGTTACCTTGCTTTTTTCTTGCTTCCGGGTATTTGCAGATGAAATTGCCGAAGCACTAGCTCAGAAATTTCGAGACGTTGATACTGATGAGAAAATAGAGCTTGTGATGGAATTTGTTTTCTTAACTGTTGCACAAGAAGTCGAAGAGATAGACTACAGAGTCGCTGACAGCATGAGGTTCAGAACTTACTCCAACTCAAGCATTTCTCCAGTTCCGACCGCAACTGGCGAGTTGAACAGCACAAAAGAAACGTCAACTTTGGTGTATGTACTTTAATTGCATTAATTTCGCTAGAATGCTAGTTTCTTTTCCCTGTATACATATTTTACTATGCTATCAAATAGGCCTCCTGATCATTCCGGTAGAAGTTACCCCAACTTACCTTCTCAACAATTTCAAGCAGTTAAACACACTGTTGAAGATGTAAGAGAGCAATAATACTTGTGAAATTTATTAGAACTGTTGGTGAACTACTCAATAATTTTGCCTCACTTAGGTGAAATGGCTACTCCGAGATGAAATAACGTCATTTCGATGGGAAACTGAGCCCTTGGCGGAACATGATTTGACTCTAGTCGCTTCACATGTTGAAAAGTCAGTTGGGAAACCCGGATGTCAACTAACCACCGTTCCATTGGTGTTTGTCAACAAGGCGTATGCCATGGGCTTTGAGAAGTTTAAGGAGGTGAGAGGTGCTTTACTTATTTGTTTAATGCTGCCTCACCAATTCCAATTCATGTTGTAGAGGTTTCGTGAGCTGACATTGGACGGATATGGGCTCCAAGAGGAAGGCGCTTGGTTTTACTTGGTCAACAAGAATCGAATTGCTGGATACGCAGCAGCAAAGGGTCCAGGTTGCCCATCACCGTCTTCCGCCTCAGAGCAAGGTAAGTGGAATAAGCTAATTCAATTTACCTATTTCTATTTGAATTTAATTTACAATAAAGCTATGTATCTGCTTTTGTTTTTAGAAAAATATGACAAGACAAACTCGGAGAAAAAGCAAAGTTCATCTCAAAGTCCAGCTTCATGTGACACACATGCAGCTATAGAGAGTTCTCCAAAAGCTGAAACACCCGGAAGAGTTGGTCGAAGAAGGATAAGACAAGCGTCTGGGCAGGAGACTGATCGCTTGAGATCAACAACTAGTATCGAGAAAGTTGAGCAACAGGAAGACGCCAGCACAAGGAGCAATGCCTACCTTAATACGACCAGTCAGCTCAGCGAAATATCCAGCATTGTTGAAAGCGTTTTTACGAACGAAGAAGGTTCGTTAGTTTAGTAGTTGCAGTTCCGTTGAATACAGTTGGGCGTGGTTGTGTACAACGGAAACTATTGGTTTGCAGGCTATGAAGGTGACGGAAGTGAGTCTGGCGAAGAGCGTGAGCGGAAGGAAGCTCTTATACGAAACGCTAAGCTTCCACCGTTTTGGATGGTATTCAGGCTTACATCAGAGCAAGTCCTAATTCACTTTCACTGTCGGTAAGAAAGTCCTGTTTCTACTACTTTGTAATAGTGTTACCTGCAGAGAGGACTACACTTATAGCTATGATTGTAATTTTGTCGCTAGATATAACGGGGAGGACGTCACGGTGTACGAGTATTCAACTCGACTTCGGGAACGGATAGTGAAGATGCAATGGGAAATCAAACGGTAAAACTTTTATTTTTTTTAAGGTGGTAGGATATCTGTGTATTCTATTTAAAAGCCCTAATTTGTCATTTTGATAGGCTCGTGAATCAAGATATCCTCTTACATCAACTCAATGATACTCGCCATTGCAGTCCACTGCTCGAGCCTGACAATGAATCGGAAAGCCACCTCGAGTTTGTGTCTGTAAATCCGCCAACCATTTCAAAACCTCAGAATATCGGTGACTATTTTAAATTGTCTTATGTGTGTCTGGCTAGATAAGATTTATTCTAAACTAGTCTGGGACGTGAATTTTTAGAGATTGAATCTGATGCATTTGCGAGTGAAGATGAGAGCCGATTTCGACCCGGAAAATTTTCTTGTAGAGTGGTCTGGGATACTAAATTCGTTCTGCATTCCCGTTTACGAACTGGTCCTGGAAAGTCACTCGTTTCTCGTGGAATTCAGGTGGGCGTGACATCTGATTAACTCTACAGCTACAGTTCGTGTTCTTATGAGTTCTGATTCTATTTTATTTAACGCGATTATTTGTTTCTCTCTTCTAGACACTGCAAGCGACCTTAATCGCATTCGAAGTTCTCAATCGGAAGAACATGTTCGTCTACAGGGACACATCAGGAAGCGTATTTTACCTGAGGTATTTAGCCAATTTAGGAAATCTCAATCAAAACTCTTTGAAAGCATAGGAGTATGTAACATAGATGGGCACTTGAGTGTGTCATCCTACCCTCCGCCCTCCACCACAGTTGGTGCCCTCCTGAGGGTGGGGGACAGGATGGCATAAGGCGAATTGCACACGTGAGGGCGCCCTCCTGCTCTCCCCTGACAATTACTTTGAATTATGTCTTGTCTCACAGGTTATATCGCCTTCAACAACAGATAGGTGAGCAATATAACGTGGAATCTGAGTCTCCTCAAGAACTGCGGAAGGTGGACGACCAAATATCCGAGGTACTACATAGAAGCATATGATATTTCGGCTGCCGAGAGTGTTTAGGGCTATATTCATTCCAGCTAAATCTTTGAAACTTTATTCTACTAGGAGACGGAGTCTCAATTGAATTCCATAAGCGAGACAAGTTTGCAATTGGCGTCGAATAGAGCCGGTTCCATAAATGGAAAAGTGGAAGATGTTGTGCTTCTACATGTGCATGGCATTACCGAGGCTGGTAAGCGCTCATGAGTGTTGTCACTCTTCGGTTTCGATTCTGAATTTCGTATAATCTTACATCTTAGGCCCAGAAATCAAAGAGCAGCTTGTTCAGTCACTACGAAATAAATTGGATGACGCAGTCTTGGATATTTTATCCGTGACATTGGATAGAAATCCTCATTGCAAATTAACACCGGAGGACGTGCTTTTCATACAGAAACCATTCACACCTCCAGATACGATACTCAGGGTAAGTGGGTGCATTTCAGCATTTTTCAACAGCAACAAACTAGTTATTCAATGATAACTGAGTCCAGCGTGCCTACTATCAATGGTGATTGGTGATGAAAACCATTTTTGTTTCTAGTATCGTGTAAATTCGTACGCGACACAGTACTTGCCTGCATTTGCTTATTATCTGCATCAGAACTTACTACAATTCTTCTACATCCCGAAATACACAGACGCGAAAGCTGAAAACCACTTTCAGGTACTGAACTGAAATGAAATCTGGAAAAACTCGACTACGTATGCTTGGCCGAGCGAGTAAAACTACTATTGTGTAATATTTGCTTTCTTCGACTTCAAATAGGATTACTCACAGACAACGGAAGGAAATCAAATCACGGAGAAGACGATGTACTTGTACAATCAGAGTCCAGGAGGCACTGGAAGTCGTGGAATCGCTTGTGTGAGTGTATCACTGATTGATTCAAGTGGAGAATCTATTTCTTCTGTGGAATGCGTTCTTCCGTCCAAAGAAGCTTACACGCAGCCTTTTACTGCGGATCAGTTTGAGGAAAGGTTGAAAACGGAAGAAATTCTAGACGGTATGCCCTTTGATTGCTTCTATCACAGGTAATATACCACAGGTAAGATACCTTCCGTGTTTTTGTGTTAACAAACAGAAAACTCGAGTTCTGGACTTGTTGCTGAACTTCGAATGTGGAAACAAGGACGTATTAATCTCGATCTCCTGCGAACCTTCCTTTCCACGGCTATCAAACATTCTATTTGGGATCTGATCACGGAATTTTATTTTCTCACGACTCCGTTGTCAACAGGGGGTTCCGACTTGGAACTTTCCATTTCGATGTCCGAACCCACAACACCTAGTAAGTTCATTTCAGCAATAAAAAATCTGTTCCTTCCTGAATTCAGTTCGTGACTTGGAGCAAGTTACGTAAATGTTCGTCATTAGTTGCATTTAAGTACTTGACGCATGATTTCAAGTGATACTAGAGCATAAAGGAGTTAATCGGCTTAACGAGACTCAGCAAACTGGAGGAAGCCTTTTCGTAGTTGAGGCACAAGAGGCTTTGTCTTTCTTGGATCGAAGAAATAGCGTTATCCCTTTACCACTTCATCAGGCTCAGGACAAAGCAGAGTTTTTAGATTCTTCAAGATCTCGTTCCATGTCCTTCACTGGTAATCTATTCTTTCTTCCGATTCGGGTGGTTGCTTCTGTACATTCACCCTTGTCGTGTTTGGAATTGTTTTGATTGTTTCTGAATTATCGCACGGGCTGCTACCCTCCTACCTCAATTCAGGTTTACCAATATATTTTCCTCCAGGTGTTAAATGGGTTTTTTCATATACCACTGAGCTTTTCTGTGCCCATGTTTTTGCCTTCCACACATCCGGTTTAATGTATCATCTTCACTGGCTTTGGCTTTAACTCTGATCTCTGATACTCTGGCATTTTGGGGCCAGCTTTAATTCAAGCTGAAAGCGTGATATCTGACGTGTAACCTAATTGTGGCTCACCCTACACCTGTGTACTTGGGATTCCACTTGTCAAGCGCATTCTGATCTGAGTATGGTACTCATTGCTAGATACCGAAACTAGTTCTAGTTTTTTAGCTTATTCTACCTGTGTTTACTTATTGTCTGTACCTGTGTGGCGAGACTGTCCAGATATTCTTAAGATGGGACTTCGGGAATGCATTAATTTAAATGCTTTCTCCTGAAAAAGTTCTTTTTTATATTTCTCTTGCAATGTGATAAGTGTTTCTAATTTATTGTTGTTTGATTGTGTCTTCTGTCTTTCCACCACCACGACTGCTGCTCAGTATTGAAGTAATGTTAATAGTATTCTATTTATTCTAATTCTAAGCTCGAAAGATATCGGACGGCAGACCTTCCTACACCAGAACCCCATCACCACTGATACCCGTAAGTACTGTTGGAAACCATTTTAAAACTATCTTATTCGCAATGTTCGCTTGCTAACGAAATCATCATGTGAATCAGGGCATGAACGTTGGAATGTCTGGAAAATTTCGACCATACGTGGACCCAATTGCAGCTGGTCTCACACAGTGAGTGCTGAGTACATATACTTGTTTATGTTGCAGATAGTGTGAATAATTGGCTATTTTAAATAATAGCCGGATAAAAGGGAAAGAGAACTCTAAAGAACGTTCGTTACCTCTTGCAAATATGCATGCCTGATTCCTGTGGTTAGCTGCTCGTACTCACAAATTTTCGCTCCTTTCAATGGTATACTTAATCTAATTCAATCAGGTACACCTAAACACATTAAATCAATATTCAAGGGTCACAAAGCAAATTCATCCCTAATCATGTATTTAGGCGTGATTGAAGAGCAGCTAACTGAAGAAATCGAATATGGGATAGTTGCAAGCATTAATCAACGGTTTTTATAATTCATTGTCCATAAAAAGCCGATTATTCGTACTAGCTCTAACATTTATAAATCTAAAAAGTTGCACTACGCAATTATACTCACGTGAGGTGTGATATTGTAATTTCAGCCAAGAAATTGGAGACGTTGGTCAATTACACGAAAACTATGAAGAGTTGTTGAGCAAATGGTGCGAATTGGGAAATCAACTCAACGTTCCTTCCCTTCGAATTGCTCCAATGGATCTTGAGTGGAAGCATTCTGTTGAAGTAGTCGTACAGGAGACGGTGAAGTTGATTGAAATGGTTGTGCCTGATCAAATACCAAGACAGTTTTTGAGATTTGGAACTGAAAACAACTTTCTGTCCGGTGGAATGAGAACTATGACCGAGGCTAAGTTGGATTCCGTGAAAAGCTCGCAAATCGAGCTCAGAGTTCTTAAAAATTATTTGAAGACACTGCCTGGTGAAAAGGACTATCCTGCGGACTATTTGGCATTGTTCACTACTCCGCCAGAATTCAATCCTTTGCAGAGACGGGACGAGTGTGTCATTGTATCTAGGAATCCAATACATTGGAAAACTTGTCTTGGTGGGATGGATCCACAGATGTATTTCCCAGAATGTAAGTTAATTAAAGGAATTCTAAGTGGGTAGTGCGTCTTCCTGTCTCATTGCCTATCACAAGTATGAGATTTAGGACTAGATTTAATGTCTCAATTTTCTAACACTACGTGCTACAGCTTTCAAGAGCCTTTACAAGTTTCCTCCGATGATGTCTACCGCTTTTGAGCAATCGGCAACTTCTTCATCTTGTCTTTCTTTGGAGAAAATGAATCGAGTCAATCCTAAGGAAGGCTTAACTTCTATTGCCAACGAGCCAGAATCGAATACTTACCCAGTTTTAATTCCACGACA
The DNA here is from genome assembly GCA_034694025.1 of Ceratophysella scotica. NCBI lineage: Eukaryota > Metazoa > Arthropoda > Collembola > Poduromorpha > Hypogastruridae > Ceratophysella > Ceratophysella scotica. The sequence goes on along the minus strand of JAQFXZ010001092.1, from coordinate 6,286 downwards.
GCGACTTCTCCTCGCCAGAGTCACCAATTCTGGAGTATGTGCACAAACCCAAGATTGAACTTTACTTTCAATCTGAGTTTTCCTTTAATATCCACAATTTCTTGGTAGATATCGTATGTATTCTACAACTGGTCGAAGGAAAGTGTGGATAGACTTTTAGAACTAACGAGGTTCACGGTCCTTTGGATCAACGCACGTTCCAGTCTGCTAAATTCTATATATGCACAGAAGGCAGGCCTGTTTCAAAATCAAGCCATTGCCAGAGTCCCCTTGTCGAATGGCCTTGCTGCAGTGAGTTCCGTGTAAAATATCAAATGTGTTATTTATTTCATCCGCTAATCCCAAACTTTTCTTACTTGTAGGATAGCAACCCATTTACGTGTGGAGGAACGGACATTGAAGTTATTCTTCGTCACCAAACACCACCGAAGGAGTTGTCTCCTTCTCGTATGGTAGCATTCAAAAGATCAAAATCTTCAAGATCACTTCCTCCGTTTCTGGAGTGCTTCAGGTAAGTATTCGCTTTAAGTCAAAAATTCACATTTACTCATGGGGACTGGCGACTCTGCTTCTTACTTTGTGCTGACTACTGCCATACATTTACAGAAACATAAAACATCAAGCAGCAAGTTTGCAAGTTCCAGATCCAATACTACATCCATTGAAGTCCCATGGAGATCAAATTCTTCAAATTCGAACTTCGGATAATGCAGGTTCGCTTCATGTCAACATTCTAATTACAATTAAACCATTAAAGTTTTAAATTCAATTTGTGTCTTCTAGACATAAGAAGTACATTGTTTCAAAACTGGCTCTCGAGAGGTCCTAGTGCTTCCAACATAATTGGAGCTGAAGCCATTCAAGCTTTCAAGCAGGCAGCGAGACTGATTCATTACTGCCTTACACCGATTCTATTTTTGCCCAGGTAAGTGTGCACTCATATAACGCGGGATCTCCTGGAGAAACTGAAACTGAAAAGCTCGAAAGCCTAATTTTGTGTCTTACGTAACTCAAATACAGTTTTGTAGGTTTGAAAGGCCTCCGTTTTTCCAATACTTTATGTTTGTTTTGTGTTCACAACATTCCTCAGGTGGAGGCAAGAGGTTGCGTCCACGAGGGACAGCTATACAGGAACCATCAAAAAGCCAAGACTTGTTTCGGACAGTAAACGCCTGAGCTTACAGTTGAAAGTACGTGAAGGTGTCCGTCCTTGCTTGGTTGAACATATTATTAACTGTGAGTAACTGAGTACTGAATTTCATTTTAGAACGATTCGGAACGATCGAGACACGGTTCGGGTGCTTCTCAGAAGAGCCTTGAGTCAAGTAAAACTAGAAACCGTGCTTCAATATGGGGTTTCTGGCATCACTCCTCGTCTCAATTGAGCCAGGAAAGCCAGCCATCGAGCGCCACGCAATCACTTGCTAATTTGAGTTTGAAAAAAGCCGACGAAAAGTGGCACGCTTTGCTCTGTGAAAGTTTCATCCAGGAGTATATGCAATATTTACAAACCCTGGGTTTCATTCCCATCCATAGCAGAAATGTTTTGAAGAAGGCGTAAGTATCCTTCACACATAAAAGTTTGAGGTGAGTGTCTGCTTCTTCAGTATTTAGAGCTATCTTTGCAGGGCACCTGACGAAACCCAGGACGAGAGAACGCGCAATTTTAGTGGAACGAGCGCTGTTTCATCAGGTTCATCACAATCGGGCGGAAGTGCCGGCTTGGCTTCGTTTAGCAATTACGTGCGAAGAGTTCGAGAAGATAGCGGAGGAGGAGACAAGATTCATTATCTCCAGAAAAGTCTTCATGGTGGGATTATTCTATTCGAAGTGGGATTATGTGATCCGTTCTTTTACGCCAAGATACACGCTCTTGAAGCCACGCGAATCCAGCCAAGGAAGACTTGGAAAGGCGTTAGCAATCAGGTACTCGTACCCTAATCTTCCCTGTATTGCATGAGAAAATCTGCGTCTATTTTATACCTAAGTTGTATTGAACTCCATTGCTTCAGCATATTCTGGAATTTATGAACCAATGCGAGAAAATGAAAGACCTGATGCACTTGCATTCCTTCACGTATGACTTCCACCTGAGAAGCATACATTCGTACATCTGTGGAAGGCAGCTTATTTTCAGAACTGGATTTCATCTCACGAATTTCCTGGATGATTTTATCAAATACTATCCAAAGGGACCCAACTTTGCCAGAAATACTGTTCATATTGGTATGCAATTCAGTAGTACCACTTACAGTTTTGAGATTAAAGAAAACATTTACTTACTAATTGTCTTGCAGGGCTCATCGTTGTCCAAAACGTGACCACACCATCTCAAATTCTGTACAATTACATTCTCAGCAATGAGAAACTGTACAAAATGAAGGTTGTTCGTATGAGCCTGAATCAGATGGATCGGAGTACGGATATTGTAAGCACAAGCACTGATAAGAAGCTTTGTGCTTTGTGGTGTCTGCATTAGCGACTCCATATAACTGAATGTTTTTCGTGTTCCAGGGAGTTGAGTATATTTTGGTTCAAATTTCCTCGAAGAAAATTGTTTACAAAGATAAAGATGATGAGCGACAGTATGACGAGTTCGACTTGACACTCATGATTGCTCATGATGCTCCTGCATGCGTTCGTCCGTACTCGGTGGATCCGTCAGTCCTTAAACTCAAGTACTACATCATACTGACGAGTCGCAGGTAAGGCGATTTGGATTCATTTTAATCCTATTCTATACTGCCAAGATCCAAAATTCTTATCATGTTTTCGACTCGGTTTTAGGGAACTGTATCCGAAACTGGTTGAAGAATGCGGAGACGGCAAATTGCGTCTTGTCAACACACCTGAGCCACTTAGTCTACAACGAGAATTGAAATCGTATAGAAACTCCTTCCCAAGAATTCGAAAAGCATCAGCCGATGAGAAACTTCGAGTAGCTCCTGTTGACGAAGCTAAAGCTGTCGATAAAGATGTGCCTTCGAAAAGTAAAGACGGTTTCAACGGAGCCAAGTACGTTTCCTACTAATGATACTGCTATTTGGAATTTATTGAGTCAGTGGTCACAGTTTGAATTGCTTTTTACGTTTTGTTTAGCATTCGGAACGAAACTGTTCATTACATGGGCTACTTTTCTTCTCACGAGCAAATGATGCAGGAGACGGTAAAGGACCAAGTGGAATGGGTTGAAGCATACATCAAAGAAATGGTAACGCAGGCTACGGTGGATTGCAGACGTGACTTACTCTGGCAAAGGCTTCTTGTTGGAGACGACAAACAAAAGAACAAAAATCAAGATTTGATATCGAGAGAAACTGTGAGGATTGACTGAACGAAGTGTATCTCATAATCAAGTTCGAATAATTGAGTAAAGTTCCCGGTATGTTTTGCACAAAGGTTGGAGCTCTTTCATATTGGGAATTCTGCGAGCTGCTTGAATTGGTACAAGTGAAGTCCTTGAGTGAAATGGATCCTCGTCTTGCGTGCTTGTTGCGACAGCCTCTTGCGTTTTATCAGGTGAGGAAATTCAATACTTGAAAGCCATAAGCTATAACGTACAACCTCCCATTTACTAACTTGCCTCCTTTCAATCCGTGCACTAGGGCCTATTGAAACTCGTTACACAAGGACATCAACATCACCATCGATACTTCTCCGCTCCTGACAACTCAACTCACCAAATGGCTATTTTCAGTCCAAATGTTCATAATTCTGTAGTCATGCTGGACATTAACTTGGACCAGCGGACTTCGGTAAATAAGAGCTTTTGACAGTAGTACTGATCGAGGTAGCGAAGCTTTATTTATGATGCGCTAATTTGGAGTTTCCGTGTCGTTCCAGGACTTGCGTGTTATTTTCAAGGAGATGGAACCAAAACATGATTTGAAGAAACCTCTGGAACTCGAGCCCGAAATTCTGCATCTGATTGAGTCGGTGGCTAATCTCTGCTGCTATAGCTCCTGGGCCAACTTAGTTCAGTCTACCTGACATGGGATGAATGGTTTAGCCTCATGTCTGATCGGACTACTCGCAGCTTCAATGTGACACTTATTTTCGTTTTGCATGCTTTTGTCTTCTTTAGTGGCTACGTATAATCCAATTATTAAGCATTATTATTACGTAGGGCTTTTATAAGTAATTTTAATATCATTTTGATTCATGAGTATATATTCCAGAGCTTTGGTATCAATTTTGGATGAGTAAATAATATTCATATTGCTGCCTGAAGTCCTCAACTGAGTAGAAGAGTCAAGTCAGCTAGATTTAGAGTTTAAATCCTAGTTTCGAAATCCACTCCAGTCCCTTTTCCGTCTTCTCAATCGGTTTGTACTCCAGTCCAATCCAGCCTTTGTACGGGAGCGTTTGAAGATAGAGCAGAAGGTACTGGTAGTCGAGTTCACCCAAGGAGTCCGGTTCATGTCTATCAGGAACCTGAGCTATCTGAATGTGACCTAGTCAAAGAAGTAGGAAGCGTACAGGGAACCGAAACACAGACAGAGCAATGCAAATGCAGTGTATAGTACCAGTATATTCCAGGGAATCCTTAATTCGGTTAGTAAGATTCCCATGGATATGCTGGAGATGAAATAGATCCATTTGAAGCCGAAGGAACGGACTATTTATTTTTTTGACGATGGCAATTGCTGAAAACAGAAATATCAAAGGTAAAACATTTACGCGTCAACAAAAATATAGAAAAGCCAGGCTATTTCTTCGAATTCATTTTTCAAGTTAGGTTAGGTTTTCTTAAACAGGCTCAAAGATTTAACACTTAGTTCTTCACTACTTTTGTTTAAGCGGCCGCTAACTTGATTAGGATGAACATTTAAAGATTAGCCTGGGAAATTAGCCTGGCTTTCTATATTTTTGTTGACGCATAAATTACAAGCCAATATCAAATACTGCTTTGTTCAAACATTTTATGCTTGAATACAGTGTCTCACCCTCATCAAAATCATTCAAGTAATATCCAGGGATTGTGACACTGTTTATGGGTTCAATCTGGACAAGATTCACTGGACATTAGAAAAATGGCATGCTAGATGAATGATTGAAAGTAATGAAATATTTACCAATCCAATCACATTTCGCTTTTCTAGCTCAGGAATCATATGTCTCAAATTTCGTTCTAGGGTTGCATTGCACTCCTTTCTATCTTGGTCAACGGGTTTTCCGGACATGATGTGGAGGCTATTTGTTATATCAAAAAAAATTATCTATTTTCCCAAAGTAGTAATTTCAAATCTATTTACTTACCATTTACACTGGAGCACATCCACAAATTTGAAGGTAATCACGAGGGATTCCAAAAATTCAGCTTCTCTGCCAGGAATTGCAGCCATTCCAAGATCACCAGCCTTCAAGTCTCCTGCAGTTAATAATGCCCAGTTTCAACGTAATTTAGTTGTGTATTCCAACCGATCAAAGTTTACAGACACTGACAAGACAGACAGCAACACTCACCAGGATAGGAATTTATAAGAATTTGTTCCAGTTGACATTCCTTTTTGGTCTTGGCGAGCTCAGCCAGGTCCTGGTCATAAGGGAAAGCAACTTCAACAGCCGAAAACCCAGAAGCCTTGGCAGCCTTATAGCGATCCAGTAATGACGCATGTTCCAAGAACATGAAGCTCAAATTAGCGCAGAAATTGAGTTTGGGCATAGGTATCTTGCCCTTATCCCACGTTGCGGCCATAACCAACTTTCTGGATTTGTTTGGCGTCAAACGAAAGAGATCGTACAGAAGCAAAAGGGTGTTCCTCGAAAGAAGCCCCAGTGTATCACGGTATTATGAGTATTTCCGGTTCGCCCAGAGAAGGAGAAGAGAGGGTCTGCTGGACAATAGAAAAAAGGAATTAATCCAAATCATCACATTATTAGCTACATTAAATAATAAGAGCGAGAATAACATTTGATGTTTATGTTTTAATTAAAAAGTAAGTCCAACGCAGATGACTCATAAAATGTAAAACATCTGTTCTTTCCGCAGCAGTACCTACAGGAAATAATGTGCATATCATAGGATGCATTTTTAATATATAGAATTCGCCAATCGTTTGTTTCAGTTCAACCTGACCGATAAGCTCAAAATGAGGTCCGGTTTCGGCAGATGGGCCAGAGATAAAGCAAGCATAAGATAAAGCACTTGGGTGGGATAAAGCTTCCTCGAGATAAAGTATTTGGGATAAAGCACCTATTCTCAAACACACGTCTCAAACTGGACACACGGACTGCGGTGTTGCCAAACATCATCAACCTGCTGAATATCGCATGAGATTGGGAA
>JAQFXZ010001091.1:0-13734 GCA_034694025.1 Ceratophysella scotica | reverse complement strand
AATAAAGTAGGTACCATGAACGCAGCAGGAATAAACAATGAACTGTTTGCATTTATTTTATGTACTTAATCCCATCCAAAACACCCTTCAGGCATCAGGCTCTCAAATTCCGAGTTCCTACAAAAATGCAATAAGTATATAGAATAGCTATGAAATGAACCATGCATGTGCATGACAAATCATTAATCCGAATGGTAAAGAAACAGCAAATAATTAAGTACACCAAACCTACGCTAACATCAGGTCAGGATCAGATAAACGCCCGTCGTCTATCGATAATTAAGATTGGATCGTATTTACTGGTTCGAAGGAATCGTTGGAGGTATCGAGGGTCCCGCACTACGCGTAACCCGTTTCGAACAGCTTCCCAGCCATTCATATTGTCTGATATTATTGACGAGAACGATACGGAGGGTGACGAGAGTCTTCAGCCGGACAGCGCTCCTGGGACTTTATCCCGTAAAAATGGAACTCGAAATTCGATGAAAGGTCGACATAGTCCAAATCACAGCCCAAGCAGTATTTCCAGCGACAGCGAGGTAAGAGTTAATTTATTAACATAATGATCAATATTGATATGGTGCCATACAACTATACTATTAGACCGCACAGCATGATTAGTAGTACCGACAGACACACTTCATCTGAATTCGAATCACCTATTCGCTATTGTTCTAAGTCGTGCTGATGATGATGTGGTTAATGACATCGTGCGTAGATTGAGATGAATAAGGAATAAGCATTGCTTGTGCAGTAGATGCTCATTTGCATTTTAGATTTTAGATCTCCGTGCTTGCTAATTGTATGGAATGCTTGCTCCAGCACTTCCTCAGAATTTAAACAATATATTGAAATATGGTAAATACGAGAGGGTTGTTTCACAAGTTTTGAGCCATTTTGGAAAAGCTGTAAAATCGACAAATATATATGAATTGGGCTGAAACTTGCTCCATATTTTTATTGAAATAACTAAGTTAAAATTTGACAAGCAATTGGGTAAACATGACGTACAGACAGTTTTTATTAAGTACAAGTTTATCTAGTAGAAAAAGAAGTCCCATTATTTATGGATCTTTTCTTGCATTTTCTTTTTACACTTCCTTTCTCATTTTTAATTTGTATTACAGTGATTTGTTGATGCACTCCCGTCAAAACGATACAGTTCCTAGAATATTTTTATCCATGAATTGAATTCCAGCTACTGCAGTTTTACATATTTAAAAAAAATAAAGGACAGAAAAAAATTGCTTTTGGGTTATTTACAAAATATGCTACTCCATTCATCCAGAATCCTAATAGTTAAAATCTCTTGACCTCTTTTACCAAGAACATGCTAGTTTTTTGAGTAAAAGTTTTGGAATTTTTTGGTAAAAATTGTACAGGCAGATTTTGAACTTTTGAAATTTTCTATCCAAAATTAGGTTATCATATGGTTTTTTATTCATTAAAATTGGAATAAAAGCTGTCAACAGGAATATTTTAACCCAATTTTTTTGCGGCAATGTAATTTAGGTAGTTTTTTTTTTAAATGTCACAATTCATTCATTTTTGTCGGGCATTAAAGCTTATGAAACAACCCTCTTATAATGCTGTGTACGCTGCTGGCTGAGCGGATGAAGCTTTTTTGTTGACATGGGCTATGAGCACTGGATATGTCATTGACAGACGCAAGGCGATGTAGATATAAATATGCTTGATAGTTAGTATTGGGACGTACGATTTTTAGATGTCAGTAGGCATATTTGCATTTGCTTTGCACTATTATTATTTTCATCTGTACATTGTTAACCTGTTCGCGTCTCGTTCGTCGAAATCCTTTGACGCAAGTGATAGACGACAGGGTCCACTTCTACATGATATGATTGATGTCTTTGATACATCATAAAAATTCGGCGAATCATCGTCTTCATTTACTCTTGACCATTTTTATTATTGTGTTGCAGAAAGGCTCTCGTGAGAGTAGGGTTGGTGGGGGTGCGATACGTAGTAAATGTCTACGTCTTTGTCCGTATCACGCTTATGTATGTGAAACTTTACGTATTCTTTTCCTGATTTGTTATCGACAGAACCAGAAACAAAATATACAAAGCCCGAATCGCATGGTTTTGGTTTCATCGTTCCTAATTGCTTAAGGGTTTAATTTGATCAGTCATGAATTGGGTGTGAGAGACGAGGGTTGAGGATATATTTAAATTATTGTTTCTCAGCTGATTGGGTGTTGGGTTGTTCAAAATTGGCTCTGTTGGTAAAAAAAACTAATATTCAAATTGACCTGACCCCACTGAAGCTCTTTCATAATTTTGTACCATTTGGGTTGATTTCTATATTGTGAATTTTAAAATAATAATTTTGGTCATCTAAATGATTTTGATTTTCGGATTTCGATTTTGAAGAAATGACCTGACTTTGTATTTTGATTTTTGAAAGGATTTTGACCTGAAAGATTACAATTTTCAGCTGAATCGGCGATTTAAAATCACGATTTAACAAAACATCGTTGATTTTGATTTGATGATTAGATTGTGACGGCTAAAAGTGACTTGATATTGATTTTGGAATTTTGAAGGAAGAATTTTAGGTGTGTTTTGGCCAATGATTTTGAAAATCATTATATAATGATCTTGCCCAGCTCTGGTGAATTTCCAGTTCGGGTTTTCTCCGCCGGTTTATTGATTCGGGAGAATATTCATTTCGTCGTTCTGTCGCTAACTAACATACCTAACTCTGTGTTTAACTAAATTCCTTAATTATACAAGCGTTTTCATTGTGTTAAATATCCATTGTGATTGCAACTGACTTGTCTAACGTAATAAACCCAGAGTTTCAATTCCCTCATGATCACGACGACGACCCAAGGGTATTTCCATGATAATTGTATTCTTTTATTTTTTGGCGTCTGTCCACACACTCGCCAATTCGTTCATAGGGTGAATGTGAAAATTCGCACGATCCTTCCAGCATGCTGAATTCAACAAACGAGCAGTCGGAGGCTCGAAGGAAACAGTCTATTTTCTTTGCTTCTTACGGAGTTTGGAGTGAAGAAAGCGTCATGAAAAGTATTCGGGACTTGAGTCCTGTCATTAGCTCAGTGCTGGAGGCTGCCTGGTGTGGCCAGGTGGGAACGCTCGAAGAGCTGCTGAAAAACGAAGAAAACTTGCAAAATATCAATTGTCTGGATGCCAAAGGCAGGTTCGTGTTTGTTTAGCAAATTGAGTATAAATCAAATAAAGGAAATACGGTTTCAAATTCCTATTGTGTTTGGGTTTTTAGGACGCCGTTACATCTCGCAGCTGCCTGTGGACATGCGGGTGCCGTGGAGCTCCTATTGCAAAAAGGTCTGTTCTTTCAAAGATGATTTAAAGCATTCCTTTCTAAAGTTTACTTAGAGTTCGGAATGAGAGCTTTGACTTGTCAGAATCAGAAGCAAGCATTACTCGGATGGGGAAGGAGAGTGAAAATAAACTCTTGACGCGTACTTGGTGCTTTTAACTTTAACAGATGTTTGTTTTGCATATGTAGCAAATGGTAGCAGTTTGGTTTAGGGCTTTCGGATTAGATTTCCCTGGAACAAGCAATAATTTCTGACTCATCAGGAGCTAGGAAAAAGGTGTACTAAGAACCATTTCAATTTCTAAGCTTGTTTTTGCAGAAACCTAACGTACAATAAATTACTCCACGGTCTTCGGAATAATTCTGCGGTTTTCTGAATAACTCTACGTTTTTTGCAGCCTACTGTGTTCTTTTGTACCTAAATAGTCGGTTGATCTCCATTTTACATTAAGAAACTTTTATGGTATCCTAATCCTAAAGCACTTATAGATTACTAATTTGGATGAAATGTTTTCTGTAATCGGACAGGAGCTGAAGTGGATCCTTATGATACTTTTGAAAAAGCTACTCCGTTGATGTGCGCAGCCGCATCCGCATCCCTGGCTTCTGTAGAAATACTTTTAGCATTCGGAGCAAACGTTAATGCTGGATATGAAGTGGGGAAAAGTAAGTTGTCAATTTATGTAAATGAAATGGGGAACATTTGATAGAGTATTGAAAAGGGAGAAAGTCTTCAAAATATCCAATGTACTGAATTTTCCTGAATTTTCACGCATTCTGTAACACACACCAGTATGATTGGATATAAGGTAAATTCTCGTTTCTCGGAATCGTTTTCCTTGAAAAACAAGCTTAGTTTAAATCGGGCGTAACCAATTTTAAGGTTATTAACGTAAAAAGATGAAGGTTGAGTTTTAAAATAGAATTCATAAACCTAAGTTTAAACATATGCAGCTCCGCTTCACTGGGCAGTACAGGCTGGTTCACTGGATTGTGCCAAACGACTTCTGGATGCAGGAGCAAAGCAAAATCCTCCGCTGGTTTATTCAGAAAATCCTCTACATATTGCAGGTCGGACTATGAAATAGTTTACGAAATTACCCGTCCATCCACGAATAACGAAAACACATTAATAACACGATCCGTGACATTTCTCACATTACAGCGTCGACAGGGGATGCAGCCTTGCTTCAGCTACTCCTTGACTACGGAGCTGACGCTTCGTTATGCAAGGTATACAAATCATCCTTGGTTGTCCTCTCGGTGCATACTTTTAGTAATTCATGTCGAGACATATGTAGAATCTAATTTGTCAACTGCAAATGATGCAATGTCTTTTGTTTCTGGCGAATTTAAGTCTTAAGCCAAGAATTGAACTAACAGTTTCTGACATTTTAGGGGACTAACCGAAGTTCCTGCTTACACTTAGCGGCTGAGGAAGGAAATGCTGCATGTATTCGAGTACTTTTGAAGGCTGGAGCTTCTCATGAAGCCAAGGACGCACGAGGTATGCCCACTCCGCCAACACCGATTTCTAATTCAGATGTTGAATCATATGATCTCATGAGTTTTGGTTTATCTTGAATCTATTCCACATTTTCGATAGGTCATACTCCGCTGCACGTGGCCAGCTCCATTGACGCCGAGTCCACGGGCGCCTTGCTGGCAGCCGGGGCTAACCCAAATGCGTCTGACAGAGATGGGCGTACTCCGCTTCACTGCAGTGTCAGTAGAGGTACGTTGATTGTTTTACTATCTGTCCCAAATCTTTTAAGCGAAACAGATTTGATCTACTATTTCATTCACTTTCTCGAATATGTCTACGCAAAGTTATTTCCGTACTTCCCACATGTGTCTTGTCTGAGCGGATTGTGTCAGTATAAAGTTAATTGTATCATAATTCACAGGTTCAAGAGCAGCTGAATGTGTTCGACTTTTGGTGGAAAATCAGGCGGAAATAAATTCTTCTGACATTTTTGGCTTCACTCCTCTCCATCTGGGTTAGTCGGATTCATTTCGCTCCTCGTATGCCTTCTGCCTACTTGGCCGGCAAATCTGGGTGATCTTGCTTCAAACAGAGCCAGTGATATTAAAAAGAATGGGGAATTCTCATTAACATATTATGCATTTAATTACACTATCAAACAAATCCAGCTCCGTGACAGCAGATTTGTTTAATGCTATCCTTCCGCAACCGCTTGCAACTCCTTCGCCAATCTATCTTATCTGGATGAAGTTAAACCCTATATCGTAAAGCACCATCCTCCCAGAATTACTAACTTGTGCTGTATACCTTTCAAACAGCTGCTGTCAATGAGTCTTCACAGTGTGCTTCAATTCTCTTACGACATGGAGCAGATGTCACAGCAAAGTAAGTAAACAAATCCTAACACTTTGTTTTGTGAGGGTTGCCAAAATTGGAGAGATTGGAGAGGAGCCAAGCCACTTAAGAAATGATTTATGAATGAATTTATGTTGAAGCTACAACAGTTTACCATGTTTTATATTTCATTCAGAAACAAAGCAGGAACCACAGCTCTCTCACTCCTCGTACGGAAAATTCCTGATGTTATGCGCTTTCTGGTGGATCGTCTTGACGCTGCGGTAACTATTCATGATCACGAACCAGGAGATCCTGACTGCGAAATCCGACTAGATTTTAGGTAAATTGAATATGGATATTAACAATTTATTGAATTTTCTGGATTACTGGCGAACAGTGACCATATCGCAAAAACAAGAAGGAATCAATGCGCCACAGAGCCTTGAACGGCTGCTCAGCCCAATTAACGAAACACATGCTAAGACTCCATTCCTCCTGAAGCGCGTGATGCGTGATTCATTAAAACACAATAGAATGTTCGCAGCAGTAACCTGACATGAGATGTGCTCCATAAATCTTGACGTTTGTAATTGAAAACGCAGGGCTGTCGTTCCAAATTCGGACAGGAGTCAAAAGGGGAAACCCGGAGCTAAAGTACCTGAACAGCCGTACTACCACAATCCGAGAAAGGAGACGGAGTTCTTGACATGTGTATTGGCGGCTGGCTATAAGAAAATCCTTTCACATCCGCTAAGTGAAGCTTTCCTGACGCTCAAGTGGCAGCGTGTTAGAAAATTCTTCTGGGCTTCGCTTCTGTTTCAAGTAGGGCAAATCATTGTATTCCACAAGCTGCTCAACTCAGGAAGTGACAATTGACTAACCTAAAAATCCTATTTTGAAAATTCCAGGTGGCACTGATATTATTGTTTACAGTCTACGTCATCGAGGTTTACTTGATAAAATGCCCTGCTCGAGGAATTCCGTTCGACGTCTCACTGTCGACCACCGCACAGCCACCTTCACTCAGCGAACCTGACCTCAATTTAAGTCCGTTCAAGATTAATATGAGCGACGGTGATCCAGTGAATGACTCTGTAGCTGCGGAGCGACGGAAAAGAAGCACTTCCAATTTTAGTCCATTCTCATTTAATCCTACGTCCAAGCCCAAGAATAAAAAGAATGAGAGGGGTGGTGGAGGTGGACGAGGTCGAAACAGAACCAATTCCGTGAAAGGTAACAGCAATACTAATGAGATTGGACTTCGATCTCTGGCAACGCCAAAGATAGCTACTAAGAGTCAAGCTAGTGAGAGTGACACGGCCTGTACTACCTGCGAAAATACTAACACTGAAGAAAGTGAAGGTTTGTTTTGATTTGATTTACTGTACTAAGCTTAACAACTTAACACTACTTCAACCTGGTCGACCTGAACTTGTCTTCGGGAATTTTAAACTGATCTAAATCGTATTTCTGCAGAAAACGAAAACATTCTTTACCGCAAGCAATGTCACAGCCCGGAATCCTGGCTCACGGTTATATGGTGCCTTCTGATCGCCTTCACGGCTATGATGGCTATCAAAGAAGCCTTTCAACTTCTCCAGTCACCATTTCAGTACGTGTTGAGCAGCGAAAATTGGGGTCAATGGGCACTCATAACGTCCGTTCTCATTGCTGCCTGGCCCAACAGCTTTCCAGACCCGGATCGCAAGGATTGGCAGTATCCGGCAGCAGCGTAAGTAACTTGAACATACATTTCGTTGGTACAGGAGTTTAACGATCAGCAAACGTATGTAATTGTACCATATTAGCTTTGGAATGTTCCTGGCTTGGGGACTGATGCTGTTACAAGTTGGAAGATTTCCAGGTAATTGATTCTATTCCGCTATTCGACAGCAAGAAAACAACATCTCGTTTCTATGTATTTATCTAACCAATAAGTTCTCTTCAACAGCACTTGGACTCTACGTTCAAATGCTTGGCAAGGTACGAATACGAATTGTTTTCGTACTCAATAAAAAGTGATAACGAAATCGAGGAAGTCTATGAGTGTACAGAACAGCGAAGCATCTAATGTGATGAGCAACATTTTCCAATAACGAAAGCACACAGCAAATGACATTAGAAGCCTAAGTTAATTTCTAGCGCTTGGCACAGTTTACCAATTTATGGCTTCCTCGATTCGCTATTACCGGGCTCAGGTATCAACATGTACTGTTACTGTATCTACACAATATTGTTACCCTTTTTTAGGTTGCCGCAAATTTTGGACTGGTTATCTTGGCTTACGCCTGCCTTCTTATTGCATTCGCTCTAGCTTTCTGTGTGATATTCCCAGGAGTAAGTGTTCATCTTGTGTTTTAACTTTAGCCATAAGACAACTGGCAAGTTGCCAGTGGCAACCATCATGCCCAGCACTATTAACTATTACTTAAGTACATCCATTGTCTGCTTTATCTTTCAGGAACCTGCCTACTACTCAGTACCTCTTGCCCTGCTAAAAGGTTCGCAGAGAAATAATTAACCGGCTCTTTTATTTCAACCCGTCAACTATAAAATATGGCAGTCTTTTCAAAATAAGTTTCATTTCCACAGTTTTAACCATGATGGTCGGAGAGGTGGATTATGAATCGTTGTTCTACGACCCTGAAGAACCACTGCTGTATCCAATCACAGCTCACGTCTTACATGGAGGATTCGTTATCATTGTCACCATCGTGCTAATGAATCTCTTGGTGGGATTAGCTGTTAGCGATATTCAGGTGAGAACCTCATTTGATCTTTCGTTCATGCATTTAAATGCTCCAAGATCTTCTACAGAGCTCTGACCAATATTCTTTAATTTTCCTTAGGGTTTACAAAAGGGAGCAAAACTAAATCGACTGTCTCGTCAGACTGCACTAATTTCCAGACTAGAGTCATTTATATTTTCCAAGAAACTCCAAGCTATTTTACCCCATTCGGTCGGACTAATTTTACAGCGTAGCGCTCTTCTTGTTCCATCTTCCTACAAGTAAGATGCATCAATAGTCTTTCGCTTACTGATTGTTTTATCCTTTCCACGTTCAATTGAACCTAAATGATCCTTACGCCTCTCACAGTTGGTCATACTACTTTCGGCCCAATGACCCACGCGACAAAAGGCTAAGCAAGGAGCTGAAACAATCGTCACTGCGCCTAGCAGCCTCAAGGCACTCTTCGCGGCACACTGTGAAGGTCCACGGCAGTGCAATAGAATCAAGGCAGCAGTTTCCAGTTGTGAACAATCTGACTACTGAAACAACTCTGAGGAGGATGGAGCAGAGACTGGATACGCTTCAAGTTCAAATGGATACAGTACTGCGTACTCTATCAGGGCAAATGGAATCCATCATGGCGACTGTGAGGGATAGGAAACCATTGACGGTGGAAACCTAGAAAATGGTCCTAACACATGATACCTAATATTTCGACGAAACCGATGCCAGTTACTTGTTTCTACTATGTACCAATAAACCCTCTCTCTTGTGTCACTCCATTTCAAAATATTCTGAATTCTGAATATGACTCATTGTATCTACTGTAACTCAAGTATTTTCAATGCAATATTTAGCAAATGTATTTTGACAAATGCTTTGGCTTCCAAAGAACCCTATGTGAATAAATACTTGCCATGCTGTACCGAGTGCGACTACTGTATTCAATAAGCAGAATCGCACTTGTACTGGAAGTACTTTCTTCACAACTCAGTTGCGGTTAAGTGTCATATAAAGTAGGAGCAGATCCAATCAGCTTTCGAACAGTTTTAGTGCAATTTTATTCGTAATTAGTAAGCTCAAGCAGTCAATTCACAATTCAAATTTCATCGTCAAAAAGTTAAACTGGCAGGACCTAAGACTTAATTGTGAGTAAATTGTATGCTATTTAGTGTACTACCCGCTAATGAAAGTAGCATTGTGAAGCATGAGACTGCACGTGGTTGCAACGCATGAATAGTGTGAAATCTTGCCAGTCACTCCTTACCGTGAGCTTGAACGTTTACGTGCCAGTTTTCGGTAGTGGTTTCTAACCTGATTCCTCTCATCGATCGAAGCATCAGGACAATGCCCAATTGTATGAGCGATATCTCCGGTGGCATGACATTTGTCGCAAACGATCCCTCGTAACTTGGGACAAACAACTTTTCCCTTACTTCGCAAAACATGAGTTTCCCACAATCCCAGATCCCGAGCACGTGGGCAGTTGACACAAAACGAACATCCACTACCCTCTCTATAGTGCTTCTTCTGACGAATGTATAGTTCATTCCACGACGGCTGATCTAAGAATTGTCGACGAAATCCTGAAGCGTAGCAATGTGAAGAGCCATTGAAGCAGAGATCCGACTGCTTAATTTCTTCCAAGCCTATTACAAAGGGATCAGAATAGCTTAATGCGTTAAATACGATAAGTAGCTCCTTGCCTAATTTCGCATTTCGCACTATAGTTTCTACTACATCCGAAATAGTATCATGCCACAAATACATAATATTTTTATTGGTAAGTAGATTGATTTATTTCTATACGTCGATGTTTTTTTGGGATTGCAGATTACCTGTCGGCTTAGGCGGATCAAGTACTCGCGAGTTTCCAGTCACAATGCCCACTTGTTTAGCGTGAGAGCCAATTGGATTCCCAACTGAAATGCATATCGATTAATAGAACAGAATGATTTTAAAGCTTGTCTCAATTCAAGCCAAACAGTTTCAAGCTTCAACTCTGGTTCCAACATAGTTAACTTACTCGCCACATTTCCCTGAAGCACACCCTCTTCAAAGGTTGATTCTACTTTCGAGTATTGTTCATAGTAGGTCCGCTTCATAATTTCATTGTTCACTGATCCTGGCAACACGGAGTATTCCTCATAGCAAACGGACTTCATAGTTTCCTGGTGATTCCATTTCTGCATCCTGTAGTACTCTTCATGGAAGCTGGACATATTTATTTCCTGGTCTTCGGATCCTTGCGACGAATATTCTTCGTAGTTGGTTGGCTTCATGATTTCGTAGTTGCCGGATTCCTGCGACATGTAGCGCTTTTCATTGTATGTAATGCTTTCATTGATGTCGTATCCCTGCCCCATGGAATATTCTGCGTAGCATTTAGGTTGCATGATTTCACAGTGACTGGGACCCTGCGGCAAGGAGTATTCCTCATAGTAGGTAGGGTTCATGATTTCGCGGTTGGTTGATCCTTGCGGAATGAGGTTTTCCTCACAGTAGTAGTTGGGTTGCATGATTTCATGGTTGAATGATCCCTCCGGCATGAGCTTGAATCCTCCATAATAGTTTGGCTTCATGATGGCATGGTTGCTGGGTTCTTGCGGCGTTAAGTAGTTTTCATGGTAGGTGGCGAGAATGTTTTCTTGGTTGCCTGATCCATTTGGCAATGATGATGCACTAGCTTTCGGAGCGAAATGGGACCACTTGTCTAGTTCCTCACGACCGAATAGCTTACGCAAGAGAAGAATTTTACCACCCTTCCAACCAGGAGATTCCAGGAGATAGTAGGGATCAGGAACGCCAAGATTAAGTTCTTCAATAGTTCCAATCAACTCATTGAAATCAGTGTCACCAATTTCCACGTCATTAACCTTGGGAGTGTTATTCTTGGGAACGATACGACCGCCTTCCACCTGGGCTGAATCCTCGACTTTCGTTGCACGGGTAGATAAAGAAGTATTCCACGGCATCGGCTGCGGCTCAGCCTCGCCGACTATCCCCCACCATCCTTGTTTTGCCAGTGTTTCACCCAAAAAGTAGAGACGACCAGGCGGTGAATGATTAGACCAGAGGCTTCTGCAACGTTCTAAGTTCCTTTCGATCTTCGCTATCTCCGCTTCAGTGTTCAATTGGCTGCGTTTCACTGCAAAATGGTGTAGGATACATACTTAATTGTGTAGACCACTTATTGCTTCAAGTGATTCATGATGAATCCTGGAAAACCGTGCTATATTTAGCTAATTTTGCTACTATAAAGAAATTCCACTCCATAAACAAGGATATGTCGTAATTAATTTTAGCGACTTATGTGAGACTTAGTTTTTGATATTCGAACTGTACTGGTATTGTTGGTACGGGATGAAGTTTTTATTTGAGAAATGTAAAGTATTGCACATTGTGGCCTACCTCGAAGCTTAAATTTTGAGTCTCACGGTCAATTTTTTTTTTTTGCTCGGTTTCGATCGGACTCGAAGTTCTTTTGATTATCAATTCTTCGCAATTCAAAACAGCCCAATTCCTCGCTGATAGCTGAAGCCTGTATTACTAGATTTAAAGAAAACAGCAGTAAAGAGTAAAGTACTTACGTTCTTCGTATATCAAGCAGGCCTCAACTTCCTCTGAGCGCAAGAGTGAAACGATGTCCAAGTCCGGCTCCTGTATCTCTTTATCCATCCTAGTCCTATGTATATTCAAGGTTTCAGATACTACTTCTTGTTAAACGTTTGGTGAATATCACCAGGCAGGGTCACACATCACATCACATCACCACAGGTGAAGTGACGGAACGTTTTAACTTGTAAGTCACCCGAGGAGTGTCGACGAGTGGAGCTTTCACCGGCCGGACGGGAATACAAACTTCTACGAAACGAACCAACTCTATAGCGATGGAGATTTGACTTTTAGTTGGGAGAGCATTCGTGTTAAGGACGACTATTCGCTAAATTCTGGTTCTGGAGGTCGGTTAGTAAGGTTTGCCGAAATGGCCGAACCCAAGGGCAAAGGGCTATGCTAGTGTGTAGTGTGCAAAAAATAACCTCCGGCCGGGTGACTTACACTATAGAACTTCTTGTATTGTGTTTGTGTATGCAGTGTCAGTTAGTCAGTCCCCTGGTGACCTGTGCCCGTGATGAGTTGCTTCGTATTGCGTTAATTAGTTGTCAATATTGAGGTGCAGACACGTCGCTCACCACAGCGGTAGTTAAAAGTGAAGTACTTACAAAGTTAAGGGTTGACGTGATTGATTGAATAGTTACATACCAAGAGTAGCGCTCGTCTTTGTCTGTCTGATGATGAGGAGGTGCGACGCGAGCTGTACGTCCAAGGCTGGAGACCGAGCGCAATCAGGAAGAGTGGCAGTTAGCAGCAGTAGTAGTGGAGGTGTGGCGTGGTGAAGATGAAGATTGATGAGATACACAAGAATGGATGGATTCCAATTTCACCTCTACCCTCGCCTCAGACAAGTAGTGCATAGAAGATGGCGGTGTGCACATGTACATACACTACCACTACCACTACCACATAGCACACCGCCACTGCTAATGCTGTTGTTTGTATTGTATCTGAGAAACCCACCAATCCACAATCCATATTCATGTGTCTGACCTGAACCCACCACCGTTCACCGCGTGCGTGTGTCCTTGTAGCTACGTTTGTCTGCCTGAAGATGTCGTTGGCAGGCCTGCTGCTGCTGCTGCTCGGAGGTTCAATCATGTATGGTTCAAGGTCCAGCAGGTTTTTATGTTAGGTAGGAGGTAGTTGGTAGTTCCTAATAAACTTCTAACCCTAACCAACTACTACTACTATTACTACTACTACAATTTGATTGATGAACTAATTCATTTAAGTCTTATTATGCCGATGATGGTCTTATTATAGCGTAGGTATTTTTATCTTAGGTCTTGGATTAAGGCTCTTTGGCTCTAGGTAATATGGCATGGAAGGGTTTCTTTTCATTCATGTTCTAAATTATTATGCAAAATAACACGAGTTTAAAGAGGATCTCATGGAGCGATTACTTATATTCTTTAATTGAAATTGTTCGTAACTTTGATTTGGCCTTATAAAATATTAAATGTTAGCGTTCGTTTGCATCTCCAGCTCAAAGATGGAGAAAGCAAGCCGATTTTTTTTTATATTACATTCTTGTGTGCTTCTAAATCTGCTAATGCTGTAATATTCCACAATAGGCTGTGATGAGAGAATCCACGACATTACATAGCGCGACAATTCATAGCGCGACATCTCATAGCGAAAAACTCATAGCGGCGACAATTCATAGCGGCGACAATTCATAGCGGCGACTATTCATAGCGGCGACAATTCATAGTGGCGACAATTCGTAGC
>JAQFXZ010001090.1:0-13739 GCA_034694025.1 Ceratophysella scotica | reverse complement strand
CAAAATTCGCTTGAGATTTGTGTTTTGATCGACTCAGAATTCGTTTGCGTCGTTACCAATATTTTTACAAGGAATTTGAAAAAGGCGAATCGAAGTTACATTGTTTCAATGCATCATACATTATTCGAATTTTAAAATGTCAATAAAAAATTTGTCAGAATTTAAATAGGTCACGTGCTACATAAATTTGACCCTCGATCCCGACTCACAGCAATATTTATAAATTGTACATCAATATTTGACATAGATTTTAATTTTGAAACGAAATGTGTGCATTTATACACCGCTTTTTTTAAATTTTATTTAAAAAATTGAAAACTCCAAAACTCATGGACTAGAAAAACCAATATACGAACGATATTTTACACGCAATTTAAAAATTCCTTGTACGATAGATGCATATTAAATTGCATCGCATTTTTTGAAAAAAAAAAAAAGATTATGAAAATAGAGGCAATTATGGTTAAATTTACCTGCTATAAGCCTAGTAAAACATTAAATTTGGTTTGGAAATCCGTGGTTTCAATAGAAGATTTAAAGTATAAGCTATGCTAGTGGCTTGGCTATGCCGGCTATGCTGAGTTTACCGCTTCAGTTCATTAAAATTGTATTTATAAACACTTTATGAATAGAAGGTTAACCCGATCATATTGTCAAGTGTTCGAAGAAGAGTTGAATGTTGAATACCAAATGTTTTCTGAATCTGTATCATGCGCATTGTGCATTGTGCATTCTGTCTCCCCACCGAAACACATGGAGACAAAAGGGTAGAAGAGCTGACAAGTGGATGCCATAGAAGGAAACAAGTGCGAAACAGTGGAGCTAAATCTGGCATCCGAAAATCTGGATAGCACACACGCACAGGAGTGAATCAGAGGAACCAAAGTCTGCGGTCTGCTAGCGGTGGTATCATGTCAAAAGGGGTGATCTCATCTCATATAGAGCAGTATATATAGCCTCATCCCCTCAAATGCCCGGATTCGGATTTAGTTTTATTATCATTGTCTTTGTTCACACCAACCGCAGCGTGAAGAGGGACGAGAATAGACTGGAGTGAATGGAACATGAACTACATTAAAAAATACGAATCCTTTTTTTGTTCAAGAGTATCAACACAATTAGGTATTTATCAACAGCCTGTATATGCCGTAGGTTTTAAATATCGTTATTTGGCTGCATTTAAAAATTATTTATTAAAATTTGATTTTCAAAATTGGATATATCGTACCGTCATTGGTTTCTATGAGTTTTGTTCTTACGCACATCCCGTTTATTTAATTCCACGATATCCACTTGTCACATTTGGCATACATTGAGCATAAATTCGATGTGCCTTAAAATGTGGCAAGTAAATCATATATTTCATTGAACAAAGTTGGAAACATGTATGAATCGTTATTATTTTTGAAAATCAGCTTTAATTGTCGAAATCAGAGGATTCAAAATCGGTTATTTGTACCATATTTTTCAAAATTGGATAAATTAGCATAGTTTTTAACGAATTTTGATCTTTTTTGATACCACGGAAATCGCCTTTGCCTAATTTGACGAAATCTATTTGTCTACTTTTCGAAATGCATATGAAATGCGATACACACACGTGCATTTAAATGCGGTAAGTGGATCCTTTACTTCGAAAACACGGTGGAAAGGGGGAACGCAATTTTTTCTAAAAAATTAGATTTATCATGGAAACAGTATAAAATTAGAGGGTCCAAAATTGGAAATTATGGAACATTATATTTCAAAATTGGATACAATATATCGAATCATGGCGTTTTTTTTAATTCGAAGAGATCCATTTTTCACATTTTGTGAAACGTATTCGGGAATGTTCTACACATATATTGAAATGTGGTATGTGGATCCTACAGATATCTCAGAAAACAGAGAAACTTCAATAAATTGCAATTTTTTTTTTACAAATGGAATTTATCATAAAAAATCAAAACGTTCAAAATTGAAAATATTGGATTATATTTTTCAAAATTGGATATGCAATCGTGGATTTTTATTGAATTTCGATTTCTAGCAAATTGCGTCTATTTAATTCGACGAGATCAACTTGTCACATTTTACATGCATTAGGTTTGCACTGCTAGAGCACTGAAATGTGACAGGTGGATCATATAATTAAGAAGACAAAATTAGAAGCATGATGCGTTCAAAAATACGAAAGAATGACCATATTCCCAAAATATAACCAATCATCCCCCTGAATTTTTCTCACGATAAGCAAAATCCCAGTTGACTACGACACGTGTCCTAATAAAGCCCATATGACATGTGTATATGTCCAAGTGGCACAATAGAAACTCCCAAATGACTCGGCGCCAGATTATACGATTATTCCATTAGCATTAGTTGATATTTATATCATATTATAGGCTGATTCTTCCGAGCCGCACGCGTCTCTTTCAGAGAGTGACACCGACCCGGACGACACGTGCTACGCCCTTCTTTACATAATAAAAAGTATAACAGTAAATATTGGGCCCACCAAAAATTGGCCATATTGGTCCTTGACAATATAAAAAATTAAGACTTTGTTTCAACAATCCAACTCAAGTACACATGGTCTGCTCAAACTATATTAAATCATACAAGGGTTTGACTGGTCGTTTTCAGCGTTTGATTAATATTTATTTGTTTGGATTCAATTCGATATTCTGAACTGAGTTCCAAGCCACGAGTCCCTGGAGAGACTTTATGCTCCTTCCCATTGAATTAAGTTAACTTAGGCAGAAACTTCCCACTTCGGTTTTGGTTAGTTTATTCCATTTCCTTTCGTTCAACAACATTTCTATCGTGTGAATTTGAGGTTTTGGACTTTCTGCGTTTTCATAAAATGCACAACTGTTACATTTTCCCAGCAAAGCTCAGTGTGGTCCAGGAGGTTTATAAATCATGGGAATTGTCTTTTACTCCATTTTTTGCATTTTATTGTTTGAATTGAAGCGTTTTGAAGATGGAACAAAAAATACAAAAAATGCACATCCGTAAATCCTTAAGAGCGCACGAAGCCAATTATTAAACGCACAGGTAAAAAATTCATGGTTCAAGTACGATATTTCGTTAATGCAGATATATGAGAAAATCCGTAGCAGCTGAAAATTTCTCTATAGCAAAGAAATTGGCCCGACAAGTCGCAATACGCCACATGCTCCAATTTGCATATTTGACCAGAATTTCCTAAAATCATATAAAAGCAAAATTTAAGTCCTGAAATATTTTACAAATGTGAAGCTATGTATCCGGGATGCAAATTTTGAAATCGGTACAGGCAAATTTTTACAGTACGATGCTTTTCTTGTAGGAAAAACTTGTCATATTTTTAGTTAGGTTAGGTTGCGCAGAAACCTACGATATAATGTGACAAGTGGTCTGCTTTTGAAAAGCAATGTTCAAATTTCCATGTTCGATTTCGAATATGCTTCCGGGACGCAAGTACAGATTTTTTTTTTTTAAATCCCATGCTTTAGATAATTTTAAACGAAATTGCCAAATTGCGAAATTGAAAACAAATTGCCAAAGAAACTTGGTTAAATCTTAAACTTTAAACCTGATTTACGTGTCGCAAACTTGGGCAACTCCATGTTTCCCGATTTGCGAGCAAATTTTCTAGCCAAATCATCGAAATTTAATTAATTTAAAGAAGTTTGTGCAAATAGCTCTATTTCGCGTTTGTGCTTACAATTTTTCCCACTGCCAGTGCCATATAAAATTTTAAGAAAATACTGAAAAACTTCAATGATATTTGTAGAATCGAATTACTGAGGTGTTATTTATTAGGCTAGGCTTTCCTTATCTGTAAATGCAAAACCATGGTTTTCAAGCCTTGTTTTCTTAAACAGTTGTCCGTAAATGTGTCATCCGGGCTACCTAACACCATTACAGTCCTATCCTGGTTTTCACCCGAAATGGTACAGATTCCTTAACAGGAAAAGGTGTCCTTCCTGCAGATGATGAAGATGAAGACAGGCTTTGAAAATCTAGCCAATTCTGAATCATAGATGTACGATGTACCTATTGAACCGAGTTTACTATAGTAACGGAATGGCAGATGTCTGGAACAAAAAGGGACCTTTTCGGTCTTGGGTCTGTCTGTATCTCCATGCCATAAGACTGGCTTGGCTTGAACAGAAGCAGCAGGAATACAAGCTGGTTTGGTTGCTGTAAGCTGCTGTAAGATTGAACACCCGGCCGATTGCGATCCTTTGGTGGACGGGAGCAGGTGCGCTTCTCTGCTTCTTCCTTGTGGCAATTCCAGAAGCTCTCCGAGGACTTAGCCCAGGTTTGTTCCTACACCCGGCTAAACAACAGTTGGCATACACACCACACCACGCAGATGAACTGCACATTTGGTTCGAAAAAAGGCCAAAGACCTTGAAAATAAATTAAAAACTACTTCCGAGTAATGAAGCAGTTCAAAGGCAAGGTTGATTGTAACCAGATTTCCTGATTCTTTCAAATTCGTGAATATTAATTAAAATCCAAGCTAATTTAAATGCAAGAATTTTGCATTCAACGAATTTGCTAAACCTGGCAAATTATGAAATAGACGTATGTGTTGGGCTTTGAGCTCTACAAAATGCATGTATTGGCGATATCCTGCAAGCAGTGTCTTTAAGAACTTTTTAATATTTTGAATCTGGCGCCATGCGTCGCGTGTCCATGTTGGAGCATGAGGAATATTTGACCAGCTTTACCCATGCCTCCGTATGGAGCAGAATTCTTAGAAAATGCAAAAATGAAACATTCAATAGCTTAAGAGATATTAAATTATCTCAGCTGTGGAGTATGGAACACGCTGTAACCACCCATTGTAACCCTAACATCCATCGTAGCCACTGGCAAAAATTACCATAGGAAGCGCTTTTGGTTGCAGTTGACTTTTTAAAAATAAATTACATAAGTAAGGTTGGCAGTAGGCTCGCGCTCGTAGCAAGATTCGGACGTTTTGGTAAATTCTGGTTAGGTTAGGTTTATGTTTGTTGAATCGTGGGTGTTGACAATGGGTGGCTACTATGGGTGGTTACAGCGCGTTTGGGCAAAAATGATTGATTTTGTTTCCTTTTTATACTTTATGTGCATTTTGTATATTTTTCTCCAAATCTAACCTAACCTAACCCAAACGAACCTAAAAGCACCTAACCTAACCTAACCCAAACGAACCTAAGAGCACCTAACCTAACCTAACATGACTTTTAACAGTTGGGTTTGAGCACATGACCGACTTTTCATGGAATTTCAATGAGCCTTTTAGTGTTTTATCCTTTCCCCATGCTCTAAGATGCATAAACATGGCGCCAAACTCAAAACTTGGTAGCTTCTTAAGTGAAATCTTAAAATTCTATGCTTTTTGGTCCATTATATGCAAATCAAATCATAATAAAATGTAGGTGTTTGAAAATAAAAGGTTAAAAGGCCGTTTGAATTCAGCTACAAGACAATTTACAAAATAAATAATTTAAGAGTTTCTTACCCAAACAAAATCGCAGCCCCCGCAATGGCTCCGCCCGACTGTGCAGTTAGAAACAATAGGCATCTCAATGTTGAAACCCGTTGAATAGCTGTGAGAGCCAAGGTAAATGCAGGATTAAGATGAGCTCCAGGAAAGACTTTCCAGGTCAGAGCTCCGTAGGCCATGGCTGAAGCAAAGGCAATGCTCAGAAAAGGTGGAAAATGACCTGTCCAAGGAATGGAGACTCCGCAGACGAAGAAGACGTAACACAGTGAGCCCAGGCATTCCGCCACAACACTTTTCCAAAGTTCGAGTGTCCGAATTTCTACTTGAATTGGAAGCGGGGGTAGAAACTTTTCTTCAACAGGTTCTGACTTGGGAGTATTATTTTTGGTAAGTTCGAGTAATTCTTCGACTTTGCTCTGTAGAGCGGTCAGCCGGTTTTCTATCGACATGTTGAATTTGGTTATGGGAGTTAAGCTAATTTAATTGCAGGTTAAAGTTTAGGCTAGTGGAACGCCGTATCCATTTCTCCAGAGAAAACTTTTGTGTCAGCTTCGTTCTAGGGTTCGAAGTCTTCTGGACGATCGGGTCTGGCTGGAGAGTGAATCTCTCTTATCTGAGACCAAACCCAAACTGATCTTCTCTTGATTTTTCACCCGCTCTCGTTTCTTGAGGCTTTGCTCCGTGGCTTGTTTGACAGGATTAGGCTTTTTGGAAGGAACCCTTACTTCATCCCTTTGTCAACAGAACCACTTCATCAGCACATGTAACCTAAAATGCAACGAAGGCAGGACTGGATTCTGTTTTGTACACTAAAAAGGGCGTACCCGAATCTACAAGTAGACATTGAGACACTTTCCCCAGATCCAGATACCCTGGATTTAGGCAGGGGTGGGCAAAATTTAAAAATATTGACAAAAATTACAGAAAATTCGCCTTCAAAATCACAAAATCAAAATCAATCAATTTTCGCAATCAAAATCAAATCAAAATCAACGAAAATTTTGGATTTTAAATCGTGATTTGAGCTCAAAGCCTGATTAAATTCTCCAATTTAGCAGAAAATATATTATGACGCGTTTTGAATTTGAAGCTAATTTCTTATTACAAATATTCGGTTTGTTTTTCTTATTTTCGGAACAATTCTGTTTTGAAATTCTTAAAAATATCGCCTCTTAATAATACCGGGCATCACCTTATTTGAAATTTAAACACGTATTTTTTTATTCAAGACTACGAAGAATTAAGGAGTTAACTAAAAAAGAAACAGAACCCAACGACCCAAGGTAAAATGCGAAAGGGAATGCAAAATACCTACTTTTGTTTTGAAAATGAGGTACTACAAACTTTATACTACCTTTCTAATGATTACGAATTACTAAAAGCATGTATGTGCTCAACCTCAACCTGTGCCCTAAATCTGTATGGTAAATTATTTTAAAGTGCTACACTACTTGGTTCAACGTTCAACATTGAGAATTTCAGTCAATTCCTCAAATTTCAAATGCCGGAATATCTTGTGACCAAATTCCCTGCACTATTGCAAATCCTCGCGTTGCTGACAAGCTGTGCTGAGATACACTCGGTGGCTATTAACAGCACCAGATGCTTGGGAAGTTGCGAAGAACCAGTTCCTGCTGCAGATGCCGAGGATTGGCAAAGTCCATCGAAAGATCTACCTTTGCCTAACGTCCATTCTCCGCTCTACCTGACCCAATTGGTCAAATACGAAGCGTTTGTTGCGGGAGCGTTATGGAACTTGGCCCAATCCAATTTATTCCAGCCAAAACTCTTGACCAGAATCAATGAGTGAGTACATCAATCAAATTATGGTAATTTTTATCGCTAAAGGTCAGTTTTTGGATTTTAAAAATGGCTCAAATAATTTATTCAAAGCTAGTAGGCAAAGCTTTATGGTAGTCTGTTAAATTTGAAGGTCAATGACATTGACATGTGACTTATTCGTATAAAATAGTTAAAGCAAAATTAAAATGAGTTTTTTAAAAGCAGATTAATATAAATATAGTTCTTAAAACAAATTCGTTCATAAAAATGTTCCATTTTTACAACCGATGCTAATTTGTTTAGAAAAATCGAGGTATACTTGTCTCATTTTTATAGACTCGGTAGAAGTCATAAAGTTTACCACAGAGCAAGAGCGCGAAAATCATACCATAATGTTAAGGTTTGGTGCTTAACCTCGGCGGAGGAGTTTATTAGCATGGGAAAACCTATGCGAAAAAAATTGTCTCAAATAGTTCCTCAGATATTCTGAGTTTCTGGCAGGGTATATGAAGGTACTAGTTTCTGGGATGTTTTTGCAAAATTTTTGAAAACTGGAGCCGCTGAGACTTTCCGATTTCATGTGTAAATCGATCAATTCCAGACTCTCATAGCTTTTTGACAAAGAAATTTGAAAGCATGCTCGTAGTACGCCTGTGCAAAGAAAATCTACCGAGTCTAATAGCTCTGTCCATTTTCACAATTGCAAACTTTTTTTTAGTTGTATTATTTTTTTTTAAAATTCTGTTTACAACTACAGATACTTGGCATTCTACATGGACGACGGCGAGTTTGTCTTTGAAAATGAGCAGCGTGAGCGAATAGTTTCAAAAAATCCAATTCTATCGCTCAACATGATTTGGCGATTTGCTAACCAGATTTCAGTGATACATAAATATATTCAACAGGAAGTGTCCGTTTCGCAAGGTAACGTGCAAAACTTGCTCTCGATTAGAATTTTCATTAAACATTGAATTTCAAGTCTAACATAAATTAACAACAGTTTCAAATGGCCCTGAGAGGGATTTCATCCTAGATGTCGACGCAATCCCAAAATGGCCAACCGAGGAGACTGTCGAAGAGGCTATGGAAAGCATTCTACGCATTCAAATGGTGTATGACTTGGATCCTTCAGAGGTGGGTTGTGGGTTGTAGATTTATAAATGCTGAAGAAATATACCAGGTGGCGCAGCGTTTCATATCCTAACAGCTATTTTCGTTTTTTCAAGCTATCAAGTGGAATAATTCTTGGACAAAAAGTTGGGCCTCACTTAGCCGTTCCCATCATGTACAACCTGGCCAAATTTGCAAGCAAGAACCGAATGTATACACTGGCCGTACCATGGTTCGAATTAGTCTGGGATAAGCTCGAGGAGCAAAAAACGATGATCCAGTTCAAGGCTTATCATTTCAGCCTGAAGGATGTCATTCAGCGCATGATTACAACAATGTTAGAAGTACGACTGGAAGCTTTATCTTTCAACCAATTTACTGGATTTTCAATTTTAATTTGAATCGACTTCTTTTTAGCACGACATGAACCGCCCACGGCGTGGTATGCATCAATACTTCTTTTTCCAAGGAAACTTGCTCTATCCAAATAGAACGTTTGTTGAAGAACGTTTTCCATTGAGACAACACGATTTTTCTTATCTTCAACGACACAAGAATCCTGCATTCAATCAAGTCAACTACTGGAGTCTCTGTTCTGGTGATAATCATCAGGTATGCGAATGCATAACAGTAAAGTTCTGTAGCTTAGTTTATCAAATTGACAAATTTAGATTTTTCGATAACAGAAAGGTTGCTTTTTCGTATCTAAGAAATATGGAAAACTATCACAGCTGAATCGACCTTTCGTCCATATCTATTAAGACCCATATTTGTAAAGCGGTGAATTTAGTATTACTATTTTTTTAAAGTTCAAATAGTGATTCAAAATTCAAAAATCAGGTTCAAAAATCTGAAAATATTGAAAGCTCCCTCTATCGGTTGAATCTTTAGTAAATCTTAAGTTCACTGAACTCGCACTTTTGGTACAGGCTGCAAAATTTACTAAAAAGTCGGACAAAATTCTCGTTTTGACGCTACTATTAAATTCTTAGACAAGAACCGAAAAGGCGAAGCTAACCTGTTTCTACGACCAAACAACGGACCCAGTCTTGTACATATCTCCAATTAAGAAGGAAATCCTGTCAAACTATCCCTATATTGTTCAAATGTATGACGTCATCAATGAAAAAACAATCAAGAGGCTACGCGATCTTGCCAATAAACAGGAATTGGTTAGGTCAAGAGTATTCGACATCAAGTCCCATGGTGGCGACTTAAAATCCCAAGATGGTCAAATATCAAAGATCCGAACGTCAGTTGGAACCTTCATTGAAGATCCGGTTCTAGAATTGGACAAGTTAGTTGAAGCGAGCACTGGGCTTAGCGTGATTTCGCTGAATTCGTCAGAGCCTTATCTTATGGCGTCATACGCCTTCGGTGGGCATTATGATTGTCATTTGGACACCGTGAGATAAATTGATAATCAAATATTTTTGGCAAAAGCTTGTAATTTAAGAATTTAATTTAATTTCAAAGTTTGCCCCTGAACTTGAGCCGACGCCTGCCGGAAATCGTATAGCGACCATGATGTTTTACGTAAGCAATACGCAAATGCAATAGATCGTTTTGGAGTGAATAAAAAATAATTGGTTTTCAAAATATGCAGTTGGATGAACCTGAGATGGGTGGCGGGACGGCATTTCCACAGGCAGGCATAACAGCCAAGCCCATCAAAGGAAGCGCCATACTGTGGTACAATATGAAGCAAAATGGTGAAACGGATCAAAATACGCACCACTGTGCTTGTCCAGTGATACTGAGCCGCAAAACCAGTGAGTTGATTCAACATTTGTGTTTTCCTACGTGACTTTCGTGATTAGATTTGAATTGAGTTGTGCATTTTTGTCGGTTTTTTAGTTGTCACTAAATGGATTCGGCATAATGATCAATTCAAGCGACGACCGTGTGCTTTGAGGGAAGATTTCTAAAATTTGAAATAAATGCTTGATTTTCTGGAAAATATGGTTTTGCAGAGAGTTGAATAACATTTAATCTAGACTGGATTGCATATTTTAATATAAAAATGGTTTCTGTTTATGTTGTACTTTGTTTACGTCATTTTAAAATGAGACATTTGTGAAATTGAATTGTGTCAATTTATGTTTATGGAAAGTTAAACCTCCTGTCTGGATTTTGGTGCCACCCTCCGTACCCATCACCAGTGATTGCATTCTATGTGACCTAATTTGTTTAAATCACGAATTTACCGGGGAATTGTAATTTGTCTTAAAGCAGTGACATAATGATCGCATTTCACAAGTTTCTGATTTTTGCCTTGATTGTTGGTCAAGTGTATCCGCTAATTTTACAAATACCTGGCTTTGAAATACACTGTTTAAACTGTAGCCCATCCTACGATCTACCAGTTCCAAATATTCACTATCCCTTGTACTTGATTCAATTGGCCAAATACGAGGCCTTCATTGTTGCTGCTTTGAAGGATTTGGCGAAACAGGAATCCAGCAACATCATTCAATTTCAGGATGATGAGCTAATAGCCAGAATTAATGAGTGAGTGCAACTTTACCGCTAATTTTTATAAATTAATGCACAATTAACCCATGTACTGAATTTTGAACAATAAATCAAAGGAATTGACAAAATTTAATAAATTCGATTTCTAAATTAATAGTTATGTAAATGACTTCAACGAAGATACAGAACTGTCGGAAGCTCATTATGCTCACGAATTTTCACTTGATGAACGTGCACGAATCGTTTCCGAAAATCCAATCCTGTCATTCAAAATGGTTTGGCGATTTGCGTGTGATTTGCCACTAATCTACGATTTACTCGGAGAAGATGCATCTATACTATCAGGTGCTTGTTTATACAACAAAACACAATAAGTTTGTTTTAATATTAAGAATTTATTTTAATCCAAAAATACATAGCAGTAGGAAATGGTCCGGGAAAGCAATTTGTGGAGGATACCAAAGCTACATCAAAGTGGCCTACGGATATTCATGTTATTGAAGTTTTCCAAAGATTTTTGCGTCTGCAAATGGCTTATGGTTTGGATCCGGTCGAGGTACTGAGTAAAAATCTCGTAGAATTTGATTTAAAAAAAAATATATTGCAAGAAATTGAATTACGCACTTTGGCATGGAGGAGTAATTATAGCAACAGCGAAGAATTTCGAATTTCGCTGTAATTTCGTGCGCAAAATATTGCTGGTTCCAGCGCAATGCGAATTTTTGAAGTTTTTTGGAAAGCCTGGAACTTTACTTTTAGTAATTTTTAAAAATTCTGAAAAAAATCCAGAACCAACCAAATACAGTTATAATTTTGGTAATCCATGTTGCCTAGTCTCTCGGGCATTCGGCGCCGACAGATATTTTTTAAAAGAGCGGCAATCGTAGCCACCCTATATTTTCTAACAGATTTCAAACGGACGACTTTTTGGAGTAGAAACTGGGCCTTATATGACAGTTACGCAAATGTTCAGTCTCGGGACATTCGCCAGTGAAACTAAGATGTACACTTTAGCATTACCTTGGTTCGAAGTGGTTTTGGATCAACTCAACTCCAACGAGATGTCGCCGCGGGAAGTTCCAATCGAATTCAATCAAACAGACGTCATGGAGCTGTTAATGGCTACAGCTTTGGAAGTTAGTATTTCTGTCGTAAATCACACTTCTTTAACTTGATTAACTAATAGTAGTTTATTTGAATTTGCTTTGATAGCATGACTTGAAGCGTCCCAGTCACCCACAATGGAATGACTTCAACTTTTTCCAGGAGAAGTTGCTTCACGAAAACCAAACGTTTGTTGAAGAAAGGCTGCCAATGAGAAAATTCAATTCGCCACATCTCAGAAGGCTCAACAAGGCTTTCAATACTGTCAACTTCTTTGACCTTTGCTCTGGAGAAAATCATCAGGTAAAAGGGTCGGCGCGAGTTTTGTTCAGCATTCGAAGAGTTGTGCGAAGATCATTTTGAAAGTGTCAGTAGTCAGTAGCTCAGGTCGCGATCTGAATGGCATATAAAGCGCAAAAACCTTTGTTGCTAAGGTCATTCGCCCATGGCAACGTTATGTTAATTCTAATATTAATTTTCCATCGAAAGGCGATGGGTTGGGTCCGTTGCTCGTTGGTTCAAGCTGCACAACGGTTCCACGTGGCGTCAATTCTAGCGCCCACCCTGTGCTAAACCGGTGTCATGTTCTTTGTCTAAATTGGAGTATAATTGACATTTTTAGACGGAAGAAGAGAAAGCAGACCTATTTTGCTGGTACGACCGAAGTTCGAATCCAGCCTTTTACATATCGCCAGTGAAGAAAGAACTGCTATCCAATTCTCCGTACATTGTACAAATGTACGAAATCGTCGGCGAGTCAACAATTCAAGAAATGCTGCGTCAAGCCCATCTTAAAAATCCAACCAAGCCCGACCGTGTGGTATTCAAACATAATGTAGTTTTCTTTAATCTTTCGGATCCAACGAAGAAAGAAGCAAACGTTCGAACTGGGGTTGAAGCTCGTTTGGATGATCCATTTCCAAATATAAACAAATTCCTTGAAGCGAGCACTGGATTGAGTGTGGTGGCCGAGAATTCCTCCGAACCTCATTTTGTAGTCTCATATGCTTTTGGTGGACATGTTCAGTGTCACGTGGATCGGGTAGGGCTATTTAAAAAAAGTTTAAACAAGCACAAACAGTCGATGAATCAGTTTTGCCTTTAATTTTATAGTTTATTCCTGAACTTCCGCCAACGCCGCATGGGAATCGGTTGGCAACCGTTCTCATATACGTAATTTATTTCTTTTCGTAATTTTTGTCATAATTTGTAGGGCAATTTTGTTTAATTTCGTGTTTTGGTTCGTAGCTAGAAGAACCTGAACTCGGCGGAGGAACAGCGTTTCCATTGGCCGGTGTTGTAGCAAAACCTACTCGAGGAAGCGCCATCTTCTGGTACAATTTAAAGAAGAGTGAGGAAACTGACGAAGACTCATTCCACTGTTCTTGTCCTGTGATCAAAGGCCACAAAACGGGTAACACTTTCAAAACACATGTTCGAATTTTTAGAAAAAAAATTCAAACAACATGCTACGTATATTTCATATTTCCCTGCAGTTTCCAACAAATGGATTGGATACAAGAACCAGTTCAACAAACGCCCATGTGACTTACAGGATGACTCCTAACGCCAAATGAAGTGCCGCGAGAATTTTTGAAATTATTTATTAAAAATCAACCGTATTTCTAGGATTAAGGCCCATTGTACGAAAACTCAACAAATAAAGTCGACCATGGCGTACAAACTGCACTAGAAAAGAAAGTTTCACAGATCGAACTATTGGCTGCGCGTCTCCCCATACTGAAATCTCACACAGCCCTGTTTTTGTTAAAAAACTGTTTGTCCATCCCGAAGTTGG